>VZRM01003360.1:765720-932924 GCA_013397955.1 Grantiella picta | reverse complement strand
CATTTCAATTCATTAGGTTCTAGGCAGACTACAGCTGCTCCCAAGTTAATTTTTTCAAGTAACTCAAAAGCCAGTCTTGAAAAGTAAAAAAAATAAAATTAATGCTTCCCATTTTCAATCTGAGCGAATAAAATACCTCCATCTTACACTGCAAAACTGAATAATTCATTTTCAAAACAAAAACCTTTTCAAGTGTGTTTTGAAATGTTCTTGGGAAAGACATCATATTTCATTCTGCCCTAGCTTTTGCTGTCTTGCTCAATATGACAAAAGTCACCAGCAAAAGAACAGGAATAAACTGTTGTCTCCTGGAGGATAAATCCTCTCACATCATTACTGTGAGGCATCTGCTGTGCATTTTTATGCATCTTGCCCCTAACATTAGTATTAAGAGGCTTCAGGGAGTGCTTAGCATCCCAGGCAGTTACCAAGCAATTGGACGGATTTCTGGAAAACACTTCTAAGAGCCCCTAGCTGGGGTGAATCCAGTAGGAATGGCTATGCATTTGGAAAAAAAGGGTCATCAAGTAGTGTGGTTTTTACAATGGTGCCGACTATGGCCTTCAATTATGGCTACCATGTGAATATGTTACATTTTCTACCTGAGGATTTTGAAATAATTTTAGCTTTAAGGGAAGCGTTTAGCTGATGGATAAAATAAGGAATACAAAAGGTGAAAGAATACCCCCAGCTGGGCTGCCTGGCTCCTGCTGGTAGACCTGTTTGAAGGGAATAAAGGCACACAGGACTATTCCTTCACACCCACGTATTGCATGATTCAGTAAATAAACTCCTTCAGCCTCCACTGCTCTGTTCCTTGGAAGGAGCCACATGATGCCCCCAAAAGCTGGGGATGCTCTTAATGGCATTACCACTGTAACTAAACTGGGCTAGTACTAAAAAATCACCACTACAAGCACCTCTTACAATTGGTAAAACAGAATTCTCTCAAGCTGAAACATATAAATAATGGGAGAAATAAACCTTTTCAGATCAAAATTCTGACAATACCATGTCGACAAGAAAAATACTAGAAGGTTTAAGAATATTTAGTAACCTTTTGAGTCTTTGTATCTTCTCTACTTGTCCCATCATACTATATCATGCACAGTCCCTATACTGCACTCTCATTTAAGATTTTGTGGGGTTTGATAGGCTTTCTGCTGTATTTGTTGCAGAGAAACATACTTGTTTTATCAGAGCAACACTATTTTAACTTGTGTCCTCTGTAGCTTTCCTGATGTTTCTTTTCCTCTCACATTGATTACACTACTTTTTCTTCCACTCCTTACTTTTGGGCTTGTTCTAGTTTGAATTACAAAGAAATTATAAATTCTATTCAGTGTTGTTATAAAATGTTTCTTGTATTCTGATGGGTTGACCCCATTACAGCTGAAGGCTCTTTTCAGATCTAAATAGTGCATGTCTTCCAATTTGACCTGCTGTCTAACATGTCCTTTAGTAACATGATTTTAGAGCAGAAAAGACATCAAGATCCACTGTAGGATGTAGAAAAGACCATAACCTTACAAAGTGAGTTTCTTTCAATTGCCTTTGACCATGTGTGGTTTTGGGGACGCTTCTTCTTTCACAGGAGCACTGAGTGATGCACAGTGTCTCATGTTATGTGAAGCAGCATTTCTCAGTAACAAATATTAATTTGCCCCCTCTTCCTCAAAGTAAATGACAAAATTCCAGCTGATATTGGCCACAATAGCAGAAGAATAACGTTTTGACACTTACACATAGAGAGGTATAAATAGAGACGTGAAATACACAGTCATATTGAGAAGCATACAAAGCATGTTATAAAGTTCTGGCATTGTAAAAATTGAGCTGCTGAGTTCTTTTGTGCCCTGTCAAAGGAAAATACCATTTCATAAATACATGCAAAGGTTCATGCAGGGGGACATTTAATCATGGGAAGCTGTCTCAAACATAATGATTTTATTTCCTTCTTTTCCACATTTGCCCCCATTTCCTGGAAAAAAAGAGGGTTTTATATAGAAGGATAGCCTGTCCATGCTATAATCTATGTCACCGGTAAACCATTTGCCTTGTGAGCAGAAGGGAGCATTCACTCTCCCCTGGCTCCAGCACCTGTTTTCTAGGGCAGCTGCCACTGCTTCAGGAGGTTGCTCTTTGTCTATTTAAAATTTATTAGTTTACTCTTTAAAAATCCCATGCTCAAAAAAAGTTGTATAATGTAGTATCAATTTAGCTCCTGTTCAATTTCCTTGAAATCAAAATCTCTATCCTCCGTACAATACCAAAAAAACCTGCCATTTAAATACTGAATAAGCGTAATTCTTAAAATTTTCTGAAAGCCCAGCAGAGTTATTAGGTCAAAGTGACCATATAGCTGCTGATTTCTGGATGCCCTGGGGAAATAATGCCCTTCCAGCACCACAGCGATCAAATTATCTGAGCTTTCTGCAAACACTAGCTTTGCCCCTAGACTACAATGACCTGGTTGACCCTTCTCTGTTCCATCCTAAAGCACTGGTATAACCATGCTGAAAAACCTACCTTCTTGGGCTAGAAATAAGAGAATTGGTCAATGTGCAACAATCTTATCAGTTCTCTCCCCTTTGAGAATGAAGAAGGCTTATTAGTCAGGGGTTGAAAGACTAAAAACTGTGAAAAAATGTTCAGCTTTCAGTCAAGTCCACAATACGTGACTACCTTGAAATGGGAATCAGTGGGTGGAAAAGCAATCTTAAGTTTCTTTTTTGTTTCCATTTTGTTGTTGTTGCTGGGTGATGACAGAGCTAATATGGTTACGGGAAAGCTGTTTTCAGACAGCAGAACTTTGACTCAAGCAAGACACAAATCATGACACCAATATTGGCCTATATTCAATAACTGTTGTGTGCTGGAAACTAGTTTGCGGAACGAAGCCATATGAATACGTTTCTTAAGCTTAATTCAACCTGTGAGAACAACTCTGAAGTCTCTTTCCCAGGAGATAACAGAATGTAAAAGGCCAAAATGGGAGCATCATAAAAGAATGTTAAACAAAGATAGAGCAGTTACCTAGGCAGAACCTTAGCTAATGCTTAGAGAGCATGATAAATTTTATAACCAATTAGCAGAGTAGATTAGACACATGAACAGTGCTTTTTGTATATAATAATGCTTGTTCCTAAAAATAAAGTGACAAGACACCGATACTTGAATGAAGATCAGTGATTCATAGTTGGGTGACCCCCAAATGATGTGAAATTTGCAGTTCAGATTACTGCAGTACAAAAGTACAAATCTGTAGTGTACAAATTCATTGGGGTGGGCGGGGTGAGGAAAAGAAGCAAAAGAAAGGGAGAGACGATGAAGAAATAAAAGGTTTAATTTTGTCACAGGCTTACTCTTGCTCTAGCAAACAGCAAAATCTCCTGGTGTTTCCGTTAACTGTGGCTACCTTTCAAAGCAAAATTCACCATAACTTTTCCATGTTCAAAGGTCACCACTGGCTGAGTTACACAGTCAAGTTACAGGAAGACAGATTCTGTTACCTCTTCTTAAGATTGGCAGAATAAGTTCTTTGAAGTGAAGAATATGAAGATCTAAGCATAAACATATTTTGAGGTTCCAGACAAGATGAGACTAACTGTGTAGATTTGTGAGAGAGAGAACACCTTTCTCCAGCTCAAGTTACTTCCTGATCTGCTAAATATTATTCAAATACTGTAAATACTTACACCCATTGTTTTAGATGCAGAGACTCTCCTTCAAAACCTCTTTAAGAAGCCAGTAGACATCTTCATTGCAAGAACAAGTAACGACAGAAAGAAAATCTGATAACTTGTCAAAGAAAAGTGAACAAGACATGCAAGAACAGTGGCCTTCTGTTTTGTCCGTGACAGAGCAGGACTCATTATGTGCTCCCTCTTTGACATACATGCCTTTGTAGTCTTGAAGGAAAAGGGCAACATGGGGCAGAAGGCAACACCTGAAGAAAAAAACCAGATAAGAGAGACAAGACATGGTAACGTGAGCATGTCAGTGTTAATGTCCATATATTTTAAACAGCCAGTCGTGAGCCCTGAATTTGAAGACAGAGCTGGCAATGCTTACGGACACATGCATAATACCTGCTGTCAAACAGAGCTGCACTGCACAAGATGGTGGCAATCAGAGTCTCTTGGAACCAGCTAATGTGAGAGATGGAAATGCAATATAAAAAGGAAAATAATATGGGGCAACCCAAACCTCATGTCAGGTGTTCTGGCATTGAACACTACAGCGATATGATTTCCAACATAAATAACTTTATTATTAAAAAGGAAGAAAAAATAAAAAAAAGAAAAATAGTTTAGGCTTTTACACATGCTAGCAACTTTTGCATGTGTCTTCTGTGTAAATGTTTCTATAGATATCAATATGTGTATAAGCATTAAATGCATGAATTAACATATGAATACCACAAATAACATAAAATTGACATACACAAGAAGCCTCTCCCAAAAGTGAAAACACAAGCTTCTTTTAGCCTACGGAGTAAAATCCAGAGGGGAAAAAGGAGTTACAGATAAGGAAAACAGAATGCTATGCATACCACCTGTGTGACACCAGGCCTTTGTGTCTGTGGCTGAGACTCATATCAGAGTTTCAAAACACACCTGTAAAACAGTTCAGACAAAATCTCTGTACATGGTGGTTGGGGCAGACAGCGGAGCTGAGCCAGCAACAGTCGTGTTTTAGGCTGAGCCAGTAAAACTGTATTCCCAGAGTGGGGAAGGCCTTCAGATCTTTGTAACTATTTGATAGTGACTTAACTGAATTCATTGTGGTAGGCAAACAGCAGAATTTCTTGCACTGTTTTCATTCCTGGTATTCTCCAATAAATTTGTTGAACTTTTTCTGAGTGAGATAAAAAATGTTTTGGAATACATTTCAAAAAGTCTGATTGACCTCTCTTCTATTTCAGGGTCATAAACAGCTCTGATGCTCAGAGAAGGCTGCAACCTTCAAGACAGTTTACCCAGCAAGGACATGACTCCCACCTTCTGGATATGCAAACCTGGATGCCTGAGCATGCAATATCCTCTCGTTCTTCCACTTAATTGAATTCCTTTTAATATTTTCACAAAATAGGCTAAATTACAGTTACTGTGAAATGAGATATTGAGTTGTTTTATTTGTGAAAACGTTTTTCTTGATTTGAAACATGAAGACAAAAAAAATTTCTTGAAGCAGAACTGTTCTCCAAATCTGCTCATCAGTATATTTGCCTGATTCGCCATAAGCAAGGTCTCTATTAGTTCATCAGCTCTTGACAAGGTTATGAAGCCACTGTTTGCAAAATCTATGAAAAGTCCCATTGGCAAGGTAACATCCTATTGGATGCAGCTGGGGAAAACTGGGCAAACTTGGAGCTTCGTATTCTTCTATAACAATGTTTTAATACATTGGAAACTAATGGGTACAATTCCTCCACAGTTTGTATCTGGCTCATTACAGCTTCACTGCTAAACCGTGTCTAAGCCATAACAGAAGCACAAAGGTGTCAAGATGTGCTGCTCTTGCTCAGAAGGGTGAAGGAATTTTCAGGGCTCTTGTAACCAAAACTTATTACTGGAAAGATGCTCTAAAAGTCATAACTCAAGTGTGCCTCCCCAACAGGGGAGCAAAGGTTAAGATAAATAATTGGAGAAATTAAACATCCTCAGAAATCAGAGGAGAGAAAGATGGAGAAGAATGACGAACAGTTATAACATGGCCAGACATGTATACATAGCTGATAAACAAATTCTGTCTTGCTTGCCTCACCCAGACTCAAAATTCAGATGAGGTAACTACTACCAGGCAAAGCAGCACCCATTGTGTGTTTCTTAATGTTTTCTTGATGATGATTATAGACTTGGAACCAAATACATTTGAACATGCTAGCCACAACCCCCATAATTTCATCACAAATTACTTAACAATGCTTTTTTACGACAGCCGAGGAGATTAAATTGCAAGCTGTCCTTGAGAGATGATGACTTATTATTCTTGCAGACTCAAGCGCTTACTAAACAGAAGACTATTTAATTCCTTTTCAGTAGGGTTAATTTTCTGCTGCTTTAACTTCTAGAACTATCTTCCCAAGGGCCAGCCCACTATTAGTGCCAGCATAAGGGAAGAAATGTGAGTGTCTGGTGGAGCTGGGAATGAGTTTGTTCTTTCAGAAGGGCCCCTGGAGCTCAGTGACCCTGTGCAAGGGCACCATCACACTCTTCTTGGGCCACTAGACCCAACAGAGATGCATTCAGCCGTCCACCCTCACACAGCAGCTCTGGATCCAGGGCAGCAGATGTCAGCTGTAAGGTGGTTATGCTTTTTTGTGGAGCCAAACCTCTGCTGCCTGTTCAAGTAAGGGAACTGCATGGCTGTGCTTTACAAGAAGGGAGTTCTCTTGCTCTCCACCTCCCCAGCTGTTTGTACATATGTGCTGGAAAAAGGCTCAGTCCCAAGTTCCACAATTCATCAGAAAAAATGAAACTGAAATGTACAGAGCTGAGGGAATATAAGCTTTAACCTTTCTTCCTCAAATGAATGGCTGCACTGTACATATTTGGAAATGTAAGCCAAGTCTCAATATTTTTCTTAAAAAATTTATTAATGGAAACTGCTTATGACTTGAAGGTTAGCGCATTGCTGGTTTGGTTTTGTAGCTAGGCACCTAAATATGGAAGGACCTTAGAAATACAGCTTTGGCAAGGATGAGCACATGATTTCAGATTGCTGCTTGCTGCCAAAATATACACTTGCCTCACATTTGCAATGAAACGGTTAATATAATTATTGGGCCCTGATCTAGTCTGAGGCTTTGTTTTACAGGGCTTATCCAAGCAGCATCACTTTCTCATTTGTACTAGAATCCCCCAAAGTGTCTCCTGTTGCATGCTATAACCACAGTCTGGAAAGCTGTTAATAAAAGTGTTTATTGTTTTAACCCTGAGTGACCAAACCCAACTTTATGCCCTGTGCTGAGTGTTCCTCTGAATGATTCAAGGAAAATTGATGTTATTTAGCCTGGGGCTGAGAAGCAACAGGAGAATTAGCATGCATGTCACTGTGTTTAAATCCCTGCAAAAGTTGACAATTCTATTTGCAAGTATAATTCCAGACTGTCCAGGGAGATGACAGACAAGCAGGTGCAGACTCGCCTGAAAAGGAAGCTGCTCTGAGGCAGCACATGTAACACAGAGTGAATCTCCCCACTTCCCTGGAAAGATTTTAAGGACATGCTTTAATGAATTGTTTGACACAAACCTGAGTATATTAAAGAAGAGAGGCAACAGAAGGCAAGCAAAATATTAGCCTGTGCATCCTCTCCAAGCCTTCTGTTTGCCAAGGCAGGAATAGCCTCGTTGTCTCCTCTGGAAAACTGGGGAGCTGAACATTCACATTATAAAACAATGAAAGAAGGGCACTTGCTATAATGATTCAGGGAAAACACTGATGGTACTGGAATTCACTAGCAAAAACCAGCTTTTGTAGCTGGCTAAATGCAGGAGGGAATCTTGACAGAGGCCATTTTGGCAGAAAAACTAGATGTTATGTTCAGTGTATTCTGAACAAGTACTTGGCACACAAAGTGAACTCAGTTGAATGTATTCAAGAAGCAACAAGCTGTGAAATGTGTGTTTAGCTTAGTAGATTGGCAACAGTGGCTTCAGTCAAAGAAAGGACCACCTAGTTTCTACTGTTTGGAGGCCTTACCTACTGCAGTTTGTCACAGACAGATTATACGCTGCTGATATAGTTTATTTTTTCCTGTAATTTGTCCATTAATAATGGCAGGGTTGATTTTCCAGTGGAACATTTATATTACTCAGTAATTAAATAACTTGGTAAACCTCATTACAAATTGTCACTGCAGAACATGGTACATTTCTGCTTAGTCACTTATCTAGCTTTGGGTTTTACCCCAGACAGAGTCAAGGCCGTGGCTGTGGAGGTTAAAAGGTGTCCCATTTTTTTCCCCAAAAAATCTCTATCGATTGTATTCATAGCAAAAGTTTGAGAAAATTATATAATAAATCAATAAATAAAACAAGTATTTCTTATTTAAGAGAATGCTTTTAAAAAAGCATCGTTCTGATTTTTTGCTGTTGTTTATGTAAAAGAGGTAAATATTTTTCTTCAAAATTTTACCTCAGTTTCTCCAAAATTATGACTAGATGCATTTCTTCTAGAGTTATCTATTGATTCGAAATTATTAACTAGTGCACAAGAATTAGCTGCATCTGCACTTTAGAGGTAGGTATTCTTCTTCAGGATAACATATAACTCTTGTCCACTGACAAGCAAGGATGTTATATTTAAAAGTTACAATCAATCAGATACAAATTTTGTATGTATCATAATAAACTTGTACACAGATTTATTATTTTAAATGACAATTTATTTCCAAGGGTTTTTTTCCAAGGTTTTTTTCCCGCCGACTGAGGAGGCAAAATTATTTTATGAAATGTAAAATATGACACAAAGCTGCACAAGCTTAAACTCTTCATTTGATTGCATTTTAAATTTCTCTTCACACAACGTTCTCTACAATTTATTTTTACTATCATGATAACTTAGTTCTGTCTTCTCTACTTCCCCACAAAGCTTGAAAATATTGGCATATAATCTGAATTTAAAAAGAAAACCCCTTGAAATGTCGTTGGGATCCTTCCCATTTGCTCGATAGCTTCTTTTTGTGGGCACTTAACTTCTTAAAGTCCAAAGACATATCTCTGGAGCCACTTGATTTAAACATATGCCATAATGTCTCACTTCACTACATGACCTGGCATCTGACTCTAAGAAAAATAGCTACTATTAAAAAAGATGTGATGCTATCATGATCTAGCAATGATCGATTAAACCCTGGCCTGAATTCTAATGAATTTCAGGTGACAGGCACCTCTATTTAATGCTGAGATACTGATTCAGCATTGCTTAGCAATATGAATCTGTGATCAGGATCAGGTTGCCATTCATTCATACACCCCCAAATTTAACATCCAAATCTGTTTGGCTCCCTCTGACAAGCCTCTGCCTTTTTAGAGTGTTTATAAGTCTGTTACAAACTTACTGACCTGCCTTACTACTAAATGCTTAGCTAAGCAAAATAGAAGTTGTTTATTAATTCACCCTTTATTTATGGGGCTGATTACCACAAGTAGACACATACAGCAGCCAAATCCACAAACCAAACCAGGAACCATTAGAAATCAGTGCTGTTTACAGGTTTCTAATGATGGCGTAAAAAATTGTTTGCATTCAGGTAACAGCAGTATCTTGTCACTTAAAATAGAGTATATTATGCACAAGATTAGAACACAAACCCTACAAAATATTTAGCACAGTGCACCTTCCCAAGAACTCACTAGACCCCAGTACTATTGTCACGGCATCTTATGAAATTGAGTTATTTAGCACTCACAGCAGATTGAGAACAGAAACTGCAGAAGTAGTCCACTAACAAAAACCCCATTCACCCCATTGAGCAGAAGTTCAACTCCTTTATTTGAAACAAAATACGGCACTCAACCAAAAAGCAAACCCAGACTCGACTACCTCAAACAGTTGAAGCAGTACTGAAAATTGTCATGTTAAAGTCCTCCATGACCTGAGCCAAGGCCAAACTCACCCGTGGTGCAATTCCTTTGACTTCAATAGAGTTGTGCTGGCAACAACCTCAGCTGTACTTGGCCCAGTGCCATTATTTATGCAAGGCTGTGCTGTGTGTCTTCTCTTGATAAATGCCAGCACTGTAGAGCTCCAAAAAATAAAGAAAAAAAACATTCTTCAGTAATCACAAGACAAGAAACGCAGACATACAAACTGCAGCTCAGCAGATAAACAAGAATTTACAGCTGTGCTATATGTGAGCACTTAGCGGAAGTTTTTTCTTTCATTTTAGAAAAAAATTTAATGTCATAAGTAGCAGAGCTTCTTTCTAGTAAATGGACTGCAATTTGACTCTTTCATCTCTGCTTTGAGCCACAATTTTTCAATTAAAAATAGATGCGGGGTGACACAGACACTGACTGACTTTTTATGGAGAGACTCTGTCTTGCAGTTTAACAGACTTGAGGGAATGTAGGACTTGAAAATACACTTTCCACGCCTTTAAATTTGGAAATATTTAGCACTGCTACATTAGGTATGAAGTAAGGCAAAATCTTCAAGGCTCATAGGAACGTGATAATTAGTTTATATTCAGGCAACATGCCCATCAATTACTGTTACCAGAGACTTTAGAAAGCCTTTAAATACAAACACGAAGGCTCTAACCTACTGTTTTGCTGAACTGGTGTAGGTGATCTTCACACACTAGTGAGGCAGCAGAAGGCACTAAACAGCACCTACAAAGCAGACTGCGGCACCTGTTTCTCCGGAGCTGGCTGATATGTCAGGAACTCTGTGGCAGCACACAGCCTGGCTGAGGAGCAGTGGATGTAAATTAGGAGTTCCCTAATGCCAATATTTTCCAGCTCCTATATGACAGTGGTTTTATTTAACAAATCAGTTTGGTGTGTGTATCTATATCTATATCTATATCTATATCTATATCTATATCTATATCTATATCTATATCTATATCTATATCTATATCTATATATATGTATATAAGATCAGTGTACTTTTTTCCTCACATTTATTTGAAAAATAATAATTTCTAAAAATTAGATGTCATCTGGAATCAATGAATGCATACTCACATCTTTCTTTTGTCTGCTTAAAGGCAATGGTTAACCTTGTATATTCATTCACACGTGCAATGAAACTGTCACGCCTTCCTGACATTGCAATAAATGAAAATGTGCAAGGGTAAATTAGAAAAAAAAAAAGCCTGAAGAGCAAATAAGCAGTTGTATATTCAGTATTGATAATACCTTATGGATCTGTAGCCTGCTAAAAAAACCAGTTGGTCCAATAAGTTAAGACAAACACAGATTCTAAGAAATTATATTAAGGCATATTTTAAATGAGAGATAAGAAAACTTTAAAGCAAATATTTACTGAATTCTGATGCCACTAAATAACTTTTTTACCTTAGGCAGCCTATTTAACTGCTGCCTCAGCTTACCCATTTGAAGTATGAGAAAATTTCCCCTCATCTAAATGATATCTAAATTTTCCCAGGAAGGTAGAACAGCTTATGATAGAAGGGACTTTTTGAGTTTATTCAGTCTACTCTTTCTGCTCAGAGCAGAACCTACTTTGAAAATCTCAGATCCAACTTCAGAATGAAATCAGTTTGCTCTGGACCTTATCCAGTCAAGCTTCAAGTATCTCCAGTGGTGATACTTGAACCTGCCCTAATTCTTTATGAACATTTATTTTTTCCAATTACAAATGGGAATTTCTTGCATTTCAGCTTGCATCCATTCTCTTATCCTGTCACTGTGGAACACAATGTCCCCTACACACGGAAGTGCAACAATTAGGCAGCAATTAGGGCTCCTTCCAGTCATCCTCCTCTTCTCCAGGCTGGACCACCCAGCTCTCCCAGCCTCTCTCTGTACACCCTGTGCTCCTGCTCTGGCCAGCCTGTGTCCCACTGCTGGGCTCCATCTGGTACCTCAGCCTCTCTTCTGCTGAGGAGCCCCAAACTGGGCACAGTGCTCCAGGTGCAGCCTCTGCAGTGCCAAAAAATGGGGAAGGATTGCTGCCTTCAGCAGTACTCCAGTGTGAGCCAGCTGGGCTTCATGGTCCTGGTTATAACTTGGTGGTTCTGCCAAGACAGATTTTGAACTGCTCAAAGTCTAAAAACAGCTGCAGAGATTGTAAGGTAGCATTTATGCAAGAAAGAATGACAACTTATGCTTTTTAATCCTACTCAAAAATTTCACCTAGCTAAATTATCAAAATTTGAACTTTATCTGACAGAGAGTTCCTGTAGAGAGATGTCAGAGACCTTTTAGAAAGAATATATTTATTATCATGATGTACTTACATTGCTGCTGGGTAGAAGATTTAGGCAGGGAATAAAAAACTTAATTTCATCATCTGGTGCAGCAACTGAGTTACTTCTTCCTACGTAAAAAGAATAAATGAGAGGATGCTATATTTAACTAGAGAGCAAATCAGTATTTCTGACTGTCTTTGGTTAAAGCACAAGTCCCTCTCTCCTTTTCTTAATTTCTGTATTGCTGTCCTACACCAGGTCATCCACCTAAAACACGGTTATTTATCACTCCCTTACCAAAATCATGCTATCAGCACAACACAATTACCTCATGTTTTTGATTCTTTATCATTTTCTTCCGCTAGCTTCCTTCCAATAACTTCAGCTCCAGCAATGTGCAGCTATTGTAAAAACAGATTTGTTAATTTTACCTCCTTTTTAAAAAGCTCCTGGAGCGTATCTTTGCTGAGAATATTTTAGACAGTTTTGCCATTGCCATTATATCAAACACATGTATATTATTCTTCTTTATCTTCTGCAGACAAGAACACAAATCTACATTCCTACAAGCTTTCTTTCCAGTGGCAGTTGAGGTGTTCATACCTACGCTGTGTCAAGTGAGCTGCTCAATGCTATCCCATCTACGGTGGCATAACACTCTATAATCAAACACACTTTTCTACTATATGAATTTCTGGGCAGACTAGCAAACTAATTTTTTACATTCCCAGTGATTTTGACAGTAGGAGTTAAATATACCTTTCAGAATTTGTCCAAATAAAATTTTTACTTTTGACGTCTGTATTAATGGTGTGTATCTTAAAAATATAGAATGGATTTGAGACTTTCAGATACCGTCAATATGGGCTCCTGCTATTATAAACAAGGTTGTCATACAATCTTGCTAATAAATATATCCTCTTTCATTTTATGTAGATTTTCCTGTTTTTTTAGTTAACTACCCTATTACCACAGACAGGGTCACCTGAAGCTTGCATTATGTTCTGCTCTCCAGCCCAAATGCACTCAGAGCCACTGAAAAATCTACTGTTTCTAGACAATCCTTTCCCTTAGGCCTTTGGTTTTATTCTTCTCATTCCTTTCTTTCCCTTTCCTCCTACATCAAGTGATATAAATAGAGGACATTCAACATCCTTTCAAAGAGAGACACTCCTCCCAAATCACCTGTCCACCTCTTCTGTTTTACAGTTCACCTTCCATGACTGAAGAAGATCCAGACTTCATACTGTAGTGTTCTCCATGGCTGGGCAGAAAGCTATTAATGACTCCCTCAGTCTTTTGGAAGTGTTTTGCCTGATGTGTGAGGCTTTTCCATGGACACAGATTGAATGTAAATTTCTTCGGTGTGTGCTGTAACTACATCCAGAATATAAAGCCCAGCTCTGGTGAGCCTGTGCTCCAAAGTATCCAAAGCTGAAGAACTGCTGCAGCTAGTGGGGGCTGAGGAGATTTTTCTTCGCACCTAGGTTGGTGCTGGTTGAGGAAAAACACCTCGATGAAGTAAGAGAGTAATTTGTAGTACAATATGGCTTTATGGCTTTATCTTATGATATGGCTTTATCTTATGCTAAGGATCTTAACTTTCATGACAGTGGGAGTAGAGCTACAAAGTATTAGGTTATGCAGTTCAACACTGCTGTAGCTCACAATAAGCACCAGATGTTTCCTTCTGACAGATGCCTGTCCAACGGGCTGAGAAAGGCAAATCAGCCTCAGCCCAGCTCTCACCTAAAAAGTCATCTTCATGAAATGCTTCATACTATAAATTTGCACTAAGTGGTGATGGTAGAAGAGACAAAGATTGAATAGATGTTTTGTGCCATTTCTTTCAGGCCTCTAGGCAATCCCTCTTGGTCACGGTTGAGATATTTTGCTAAGAAGTAGACAGGGGTGTTTATCTTCCCTCCCTGTACTCAGCTGTCTTCTGGGGAGGAGCAAATAGAGATTAAATGCTTTTCAGACAGAATTTAGTCATGTGAATTCATTTTGCTTCAAATTGTTTTTATATGCTTATATCTCAGACTGTGTTTGCAGGGAGATATACACATTTTTCAAAATTTAAGATTGTTATTGAAGGTGTCATGTGAAAATTTTACCATTTACATGCAAGACAGCCTAACAGACAGGGCAGGGGAGAGAATAAGGAAGGAAACGAAAATTGCAGAAATCTCATTTACTTTTCCATGGAAGCTAGACCCCAATTATTTACTTTCCAGTCTTTTAACACTTTTGAAGCATTATTTTGTGCATGACATTACACCTTGCTTGGATGCATACTCATTTCGAAGTCAGATTAAGAGATCTTAGCCTCACAAAGTGACTTTTAATGATAATTAAATACATATTTCATTGCCTAAGCACTTGATTAATTTGTTTGCTCATCAGTTTTTCGTCATGCCTACAGAAGAGGAGAATGAGGGGAGCCCTCATCGTGGTCTTCAATATCTTCAGGAGGGAAAGTAGGGGCAGATACTCTTCAGCCTTGTGACCAGTGATAGGGCTCAAGGGTTGGCATGAAGCTGAGTTAGGAGAGGTTTAGATTGGATATCAGGAATAGGTTTTTCACTCACAGCTGGTCAGGCACTGGCAGAGGCTCCCCAGGGCAGTGGTCACAGCACCAGCCTGACAGAGCTCAAGAAGCATTTGGACAACATTCTCAGGCACAGGGTGTCCTGTGCAGGGTCAGGAGCTGGACTCAATGATCCTTCTGAGTCCCTTCCAACTCAGGATAGTCTATGATTCTATGATTTTGCATTTTATACCTCTTAATACACACAGTTATAAAGCATAAGAAAGGGCAAAAGAAATGTAAAGGTTATTCCTTTAGTGTCCCTAGAAATATTACACACATTCAATTTCAATTCCCAAGGAAACCCTTTTCCAAATTTCCTGGTTTATTTTCTCAAATAATATATGTATTCCTTATCCAGCAGAACAACAAAACAAAAGAGGCACCAAAATATTTTAATGCTTAGTTATAACCTTTTGCTACATTATCCATGTATTTTCTTTCCATTCTTGCTTTTAATGGCAAGTGCCTACGCAGAATATTTCAAAAATTCCATAAACCTTCAGCTTCAAGGTAACTGATCTGAAAGATTCAGGATCCTAACAAAAGAGATGAGGAGACAGTGGGTAGTTAGCAATAGTGAATCATAACATGATTTGGGTTGGAAGAGCCATCCAGTCACAACCCCCTGGCCATGGCCAGGCACACCTTCCACGAGATCAGATTAATCAAAGTCACATCCAACCTGGCTTTGAACATTTCCAGGCATGAGGCATCCACAACTTCTCTGGGCAACGTATTCCAGTGCCTTACAATCCCTCACAGGAAAGAATTTCTTCCTAATATCTAATCTAATCCTGCCTTCTTTCAGATTGAAGCATTCCCCTTGGCTTGTGATTTTACGATCAGTGAAAAGGCATCTCTGTCACTACCTGCCCTTGGCAGAACTCCCTCTCCACCTTTATTATAGGTTTCCTTTAGCTATTGTAAGAGGTGCTATAAAGTCTCCCTGGATTCTTCTTTTCTCCAGTCTGACCAATTCCAACTCTCTCAATTTCTTTTCATGGAAGTGTTCCTTCCCTCTCATCATCTTCATGCCCTTCCTCTGGCCTGGATCCAACAGATTGATGTCCTTCCTGTGCTGCTGGGGACCCCAGAATGGGATGCAGCTCTTCAGGTGGGGTCTCATGAGAGCAGAGTAGAGGGGCAGAATCCCCTGACTTTACCTGCTGTCCATAAAAAAGGCCAACCAAAAAACAAACCAAATCAAACCATATGAAACAAACCAAACCAAACCAAACCAAACCAAACCAAACCAAACCAAACCAAACCAAACCAAACCAAATCCCACCAACAAATCCCCACCTTTAAATTTATAGCTTTATAAGTGCTGTAAAAGAAAGAAGATTGGTCCAATTGGACTGAAATGCAAAAAGTTCAGAAAGCAGTGCATTTAACTGGAAAATCAATGCCTGTTGACAATAGCAGGAGTTATAGGAGAAAGAAAATAAAATAAGATTATATCACAGTAACTGAAGTTTGAAGAGGGAAAAGTAACATAGGGACAAAAAAAAATTACCAAAGGAAGTTAATGTGTTGACAAGGCTGCTACTGAAACCTGATTGTTTCATTCCTGGTATGAAAAAGAATGCCAGTATTAACAATGAAAGTTACATGTACAATGAATGGCAAAATTATATGCAAACTTCAAGGTGAACTTTTTGAATTACAGGGCTTGTAAGGAGCTGCAGCAAGTTGATGTACCAGGCTTATTAGCATTCCACAATCCCTGCATGGGAAACATTCCCTTTTGTCCTGTGAATTCAAACTTTTACACCTCCTAGAATGATTTTATTCAGAGTGTTCTATTGCTAGAGTGTTTTTTATTATTTTTAATGGATAAAAGAAATTGAAAAGTAAAGGACACACAGCATAAATGAAAGCTAGCTAACAGGCTCCTTGCTAAAAAATGCATAGCATAATTTCTAAAGCCTGTTTTGAGAGCTAAAACACAAAAATTTTCCAGCTACAAGATCATTCTTAAATCTTTTTTAGACTGCAAATGAACTTATTTGCAAGGGAAAAGTCAGAACAAACAAAGCATCCATACTTAAGAAATCTTCTCTGTAGCCAGTCCTCTCAACTACTAATAAAGAAAGCACAATTTACCTCTTGACAACAAAAAAAACCCAATTATTTTTGTGACTAATTTTTTAAAGAATTTAATTACCTTATCTGCTTCTAAAATTCTTTAGCTCTTTTCTTTATAAACACGTGTTGACAAGAATGTGATAAAACATTAAAAAGATGCAAGCCAACCATTTCAGATATTGTTGTATCACTGAATGATTCAACAATTCACAAAGATATATCAAATGGCTCCTTCTTCTTCTCAAGCTATATATATTAGGATTTTACAGAACACAGGCTTAAACCTCAATGCCTTTACTGAAAATGTGGGGTGGGTATTCATGGTCAGGAAGAGTATCCACATTCCTTGCATATTCAGTTGGGTCTGAACTATGACCACATCAAATATCTGCCAGTTTACTAACTCCTGCTTTCACAGTTCTGATCACTGCTAAGCAATGATGAGCATTGACCATCAGGCCATTTCTCTGTCCTGAACTGGACATTTTTTTGCCAGATGAGTCTCTGGAGGTAGGCTGTGCACAAACACGGATTGACAAAAGGCTGTTCAGCTGGTTTGGGAAGGGCTGATTTCGGTTCTGGTTTGATTTTGCACTCAACCACACTGGTCGTGACCTAATACTTGTTATTAATCAAACCTGTGGGGTCAAGCTCCTTGAAACTACTAGTTTAAAGATATATGGGCTGTGAACTTCATACTGCCTTTAGATAACCTGAGAAGATTATGGTTTTACAAAAATATCTATTTCACTACTTAGACAAATTAAATACAGTTTAACTTTTAAAGCTTTGTCTTTAATTCCTGCTGCAATTCATTACCTCAAATCACAGGGTGTAATAATCTATTTTGCCAATTATACCTTTTTTCATTTCTTGGCAATTCATCATTTTTATTTGATTTTTAGGTATAAAATGAAAAGTACTAACCAACAGAATTACTTAGGACCATAATAACCTAGCACAATGAAGCCATTCATCATCAATACCAAGGCTCACTCTGAACAGATCCTACAAATAGTTTCAATTAATAGCTTTATACAAGTACTTCTGTAAAACATACATTAAACACTGTGCCTGATTCTGGGGCTGCTGAGTTTGAATTAATAACAGCTGGAAGTCTTTTATACCCCTCAGTCTGGATCAGAAGTAGCTGATCAGCCCAGTCAGATGCATTTAGGAAAGACTTCACCCCAAAAGTCTTTAAGCATGGAAATGTCTCACACAATTTTGCAGGAATGCATTGAATAACTGTGGCTCCCAAAATAGAAATGTCAGGGCAGGCAGGAAGACGAGAAGAAGCACTGAAGAGGAGGAAGAAGTTGATATCAACCATTAGGTACTCTTTCATGATATTATTTCCATGCATGCATAACTATTTGCAATTTACATTTGTTTATAGTAAGGTAAGAGACATCCATAAGTGAGAGGACAACCTTAATGCAGGTTTGCCCATTGGCTATCGCAGAAAACCCTCCCCCTAGCAATATTATAATGAACTCATATACATGTATCTAGTTTGTTAATTTTGGCAGCAATTTCATTTCTTAAATTGAGAATTCATTTCTTAAATCCCATTACCAGATCCCTGCACAGATTCCTTCTTTCACACCGCAGATAACAAAGTGTTTTTGTATCCTGCACTTAGACATGCATACAATTAATGTATAGAAGCTTCAAAAAGGACATATCAAAGGCAAGACATGACAAGAAACATTGTGCTCAGGCATTGAATTGTCCCATTTCCAAAGCTTTGCCCAGAGAGGCGGTAGATGTGCCATCCTCTGAAATGTTCAAGGTCATGTTGTATGGTGCTCTAAGCAAAGTGGTCTAGAGGAAGGTGTTCCTGCTCATTGCAGGCCTTGGACTAGATGGCCTTTAAAAGTCCTTCTCAACCCACATTATTCTGCAATTCTAGGATCTATACAGGAGGCTGCCAAAAGGGAGGTGCCATTTCTAGATGTGTGAGAGCTATTAAATTGTATTTCAATTCACTGGTTTAAGCAAACAAATACATCTGCCATGTAATACAAATAGGTGTTACTTGATGAACAAAATCTCTTTCTCAACAGCACTCCTGTCTTATACACAATTACACAAAGTTAAATGCGGAGCTATAACAAACCCTTATCCTTTTGATTCTCAATGGATGGATTACTTAATATCATTACACAAATGCATTAGCAAAGAACATATTTTAATTGCAATTGCTGACTAAAAACCCCCAGACTTTTCCTTAAAGATATTAAACATCCTCTGTAAAAACATCTCAATTTGTATTGACTACTTATAGCATTATGAAGACCACTAGCACGTCCACATCACAAAATATTTCCATATCAACGTGTAGAAGGATGCTTTGTAACCAATGAATTTTGCAGCTTTCATTTCTAAAGTTTTTCACATGTACTGAAAGTCACTAGACAAAACAAGGCATATTGGGCTGTCACCATGTAAGATGATGGCCATGAATTTACACTGTGGCTGATTTAACATATTTTATTCTATTTTTGTGTAACTTGTTCTGTCTCTTCTTAGTGATATAAATGAACACAATCTTAGTATAAGCACTGTGTTGCATTAAAGATCAGGTTTATCTGCATATGCGACAGACTTGGTCATAATTATTTTCATACCAAAAGGGGAAAAAATAAGCCTCTTGTCTTTTAGTGGTGACCTATCAGCTCCGCTATACCTGTTATCATGATTTCAGAGATCACAGGTAAATTAAGAGGTGCAGACATGAGAGAGTCTCAAATGGACAGTCAATGGTTAGAGCAGTTATTTGAACCAGTTTTCCCACCTCCAGGTATTTGAGTAATTCCAGAGTATAATTCTAGAGTATTCTAGAATCTTTATCTCATACCTTCAAGGAGCGAGTCTTAACCATGCTGGAATTCCCTATTCTAGGCTATACTTCACACTTTTTTGAAGGAAAAAAAATATCAAGAGCTAACTACTCTACCCCATTACAAAGAGTAACCAGGTAAAGAAATCTCAACATATATAAACTCAATTATCTTGTGACCAGTCCAAGTAATTCTTAATATTATGATTGAACATCTTAGAAATACTAAAATGCATATACCAATGGAAACGAATAATGTTCTGAAGGTTACTCTCATGTAAACCTGTTCTATTGACATGCAGTCTGTGCTAGAAAGGCAGCTTGATGGCATCCTTTTATTTGTAACATGCCTGTTCCCATTACTTTGATTGAAATGAGCATTTTATCTTTTTGTCTGCATGACCCTTGGGTCAGCACATCACAGTTTGCCAAGCACAGTGCACTTGCCAGAGCTCGTAATATTAAGCATCAGCATTTCACTGCAGCCATCTTTCATCAGCATTGCTTTTCCTAGGATGTTCTCACCCAAAAATTTCTTGGCTTTGTGCAGGTGCTTGCATCACAGAGTCTACAAGGGAGGTTTCCACTGATATGTACTCGAAGGGAAATAAATAACCGATAGATGTGATGCAGGTATTGTAAATTCTTATAAAAAAATTCTGAGGGAAAAAAACAGTCAAGAAATTAAATAGGATTGTGAAAGCAAACTAGGACTTGAATTTTCCATGTACTTAAAGGTAAATAAAGG
This sequence comes from Grantiella picta, assembly GCA_013397955.1. Lineage (NCBI taxonomy): Eukaryota > Metazoa > Chordata > Aves > Passeriformes > Meliphagidae > Grantiella > Grantiella picta. The sequence goes on along the minus strand of VZRM01003360.1, from coordinate 912,760 downwards.
TCAAGCACACTGGCATGGCACTCCTTTTTGCTTTGGCCAAACAGCATCATCTCTGGAGTTTACTAGCAGAACATTTGCATTAAGATCAATTGATCTAAGCTACTTGCATGTGCTGTAGAGTCCATGTGACAGTTTTAGATTCAGTATGTATGTTTGACATGCTCTATGCCTTTCTGAGGTCTCTGCAACCATGAGAGAAGAGTGACTGAGTGTCTAGGCTGACCAGATGATGTAGAAGAATCAGGCACCAGGATGGCAGCACATTTGTTGCCTGACTGAGGCTAAACAGCAAGAAATGTAGGAAAGCAGAACACACCTTTGATTTTGCCACTCAATAAAACAGCTCCTNGCAATTTCATTTACAGAATGAAATATTTTTTCTTGGTATAGATGCCATAATAAAGAAGAGAATACATAACAATACTTTGGAAGTGACACCGCATATACAACAACTTTATTATATTTTTAAAAGAGAGGCTGTGCCAACAAGAAGAAAATATGTTGTTTTAAGAAGCTCTGATTTTCTGATCCTTGTTTTCAGATACTTGTCTCAAGAAAAAACCTGCCTGCTTGACACAAAGAAACAATTATTAATGCATGGAGGAAGAGGACAGGAGGTCTGCTAATGCCTGAGCCTCTCCTCCCTGGTTTATGAGTGGATTGGCTCCATCTTTAACTAAAGCTCGTAACTCTTGCTCACAATAACAACAACCAAACAAGCTCAGCTGCTAAACTGATAACCTCAGAAGCAGCCCAGCATGACTACACAAATTCATTTTAAAACCCATTTAACTCGGGTGCTAGCTGTAAATATACACCGTAAAGTTTTATCTGAGGTCAAATATCTCTGGGAGTTTGTGTAGTGGTTGATATGATTATAGCATTAGAGGGTTCTCCAAAAGCACACTGCTAACTCACCACCCAGCTACACATTCAGTGAAAATCAATACTAAAGCAGGTGTTAGTTTTCAGTGCAGGGTGTTAGCATTATCACTGACCTGTCATTGATCTGATGTAGGAGTGTCATATTGAAAAAGAGTTAATCTAAAATAAAGGGATTCATATAACTTTCATTTTGTAAAGCATACTGGCTAAGCACTCCTGGATTTGAAAACATCTGTGTATTTTTTTGAGCAGACACAAAAATAATACTGGCAGCATTTCTTTCTTAAATCTCCTCCACCAGGGTACCATAACTTGAAATCCACAAGATAAAGCTTTTAGCAAATTTATTTAGACATTTACGTATGAAAAGGCTCACTGGCAACAAGAGCTAACGATAGAAATTTTTTTGTACTAACCATGGATTTTGCTGCAGCCACGCTGCACTTTACCAAATAATTTCAGAATGAATGTTATTTTTAATATTCTACTATGAAAAAAAAATCCAGGTAATAATGCTATGTCTCTGAACATCATGGCAGATAAAATTCTAATATTCAAATACCCCCAACACTCTCCCTATATTTTTTTTTATAAATTTGTGCTATCCCAAAGAGAGAGTAAATACTTGCAATTCCACGAGCAGTAATTCCCTTATCTATGGTGGTGAATTTCTGAATACAGTACAGGTTAAATGAAGCTCTTAGAAAATCCTTCACAAAGCAAAGGTTGCATTTCAAATTCTTTGTAAACTAAGGAAAACAGATTACAGATTTGCAGCCCTCGGGAGCACTTACAAATAATATAAAGTACAAAAATCAACTGTAAGTTCATAAACTCCACAAACCCCAGCTTGTATTGAATTAAAATTTGAAACGTGAAGACACTTTAGACCTTCATCCCCTAAAAGTCAGCTTCTATTTTGTTTCTCTCATCCAACTTGTTATGAATTTACAAGGTGACAGAGTATTCTCAGTACCTTTAATGCGTATTAGTTTTACTATGGCAAGAGAAATCCCAACAGATATTTCATGAAGCTGGCTGAGGACTGTAGACACCAGGAGCCACATGCTTGTTCCCTCTGGGTATATTTCAGCCCCCCAAAGACACCATAGACTATTCACTTTTCTCTGAAGCACTGAGCTCAGATGTTTGTGAGAGATATTAGAGCTGATGGACCATCCGTGCTAATAGATGAATTCATAATTAAGAAAGACACACTCATTCAAGGCAAAGAGAAGTGGTAAAAGTAGAAGGCTTTTAACATTTAAATATATGCCCATGAAACCATTTAAACCTATTTCACAGCATGGAATTTATTATATTCTGACAGAGTTAAGAGGGACCAGCAACCCTTTTCTTTTACTCCTAGAAGGTACTCATGCTATTTCTTATTATTGACTTTCCCTTTTGGCAAGAAGGCTTCCAGTAAAAAGGATAGACTTTGAGGGGTTTTCTTTGAGGGAAAAGGAGAAGATTTGAACAGATGAAGATAATCAGGTTTTCTAGTGGTGGTGGAAAGCTGTATGTGAGGAATTAAGGACGAAAGAAAATTTGATGAAAAGCTGATGCATAAGCAGAAGCATGACAGAAAAAAACTGCTTTGCTCTCCAAGATGTTAGAAATATTCCATGGCATGGCAATTCCAATATAAAGACAGCTGTTTGACACACATAACCTTATCCTTTATGGCTTTATGAGATTTTGGGTTTTTTGTTGTTGTTGCTCTTGTGGTGATGGTTTTTTTGAATAGCATTAAGCAAATTAAGAGAGTCACACAGTATGTTTAAAAGAACCGATTATTTCATTTTTAAAAGGGTTTTCATCCTGTTGCCAAAATTGCAGTGGTAAGCATGGTCTCCCTCATCTCCACCCTGAATGCTTTCCTAGTTGAGAGAAAAGACTGTTGATCTGCTGTTATCTACCTGCTCTGATCCAGTATAATTTCTCAGAAGATGAAAAGGATGAAAAAAATGGTCAGATGACTTGAGAGCATACAACTTGTGATAAACAACAAATAGCCACAGACACATGTATAATTCACTAGAAGATGATCCAAAATTAAGCTTGAGCTTAAGAATAGCTGTCTGAAAGTTTAGAAAATGTTTGCTGAGTTCATAGTTACTCCCCAGAAAACATTTGTGTTGTGACCTGGTTGTAGGCTTGACGAAATCTTCCTGTGTTACTGAGATCATTTATTTCTTTATTTTCATTTGTTTCTGATGATGGAAATAGGTCAGGAAACTAGTTCCTGACTTCTGGGAATATTTCCCTTTCCCATATTTATGTGGAATATATTATCTGACCAAAGCAGTATTGTATGGTAATGTCAAAGGAAACATATGGTGCCAGCCTGATGACCAGGGCTAGCCAGGAAAATTCTACTCAATTATGCTTTTTCGCAGCCCCATATCTGAAGAGAGAAATGTCTCACGCCAGGTTTTTCTCTCAAATGAGAACCATTCCCTGGATTCCTTGCTTCTTTACCACATTCACTGAACACTGCTTGGCCATTTCAAACCACTGTTAACAAAATCTACTTGGCTCTGGAGAAGTAAAAAATTCTGCACCAACCCCAGTAAAATTTGTAGTTAAACAATACTTTTAAACAATAATTAACAAATACCCAGACATTAAGTGTCTTGTGATGACAGTCAAGCAGAAGTAACTGGCAGAAAAACCCCAGCATCAAGCTCATCTCGATGACTTATCCCCTTTCTCTCCTGAAAGATTAGAGAGCACCTACTTTCTTCCTCTAGAGACCATCTTGAGCAGCTTCCCAGCCAGGTCACTTGAGCATTTTTAAAAGCATTTGGTGGTAAGCTGAGAGAGTAATGAAAATCCTTGTGGTAGAAATCAGAAACTAGTAGATACACAAGTTAAAATAGACTGTTAACAGAATTTATAATCTATATTTCATTAAAATAAGAAATATATGAAATAATTTGAAATAATGCATGCAGAATAGAGTTTTAACTAGCTGAACACAGATACTATATTTGTGCTTTTCTTTTTCTGATTTAGGTTTACCGTTACTGATTTGAGGGATGCTTACTATCTTACTGCCTTTATTAGGAACCTAAATCTCCTATATGTGCTCTGGAAGATGATCAAGATCTCATTCTATAGATGTAACACAGACTCTTTTACCCTCTTCAAGTATGTAGTCCAACAGTATTTTGTGTATTGGTATTTTTGGCTGTGTGATTAGTTTTAGGAAACTGGTTCTTTGCTGTTTCTGACTTGAGCTGTGTGTGAAAAACTAAGGACAGACTGGAACCAAGAATCAGTGATATTCAATCCATTGAGCCTGTGGTAGCACACTTTTTCCCTTCTGCTTGCATTTTCTTACCTTAAATCCAGCCGCTGTTGACAGCTGAGAGGATTCATGTTTTTCTAGTATCCTGAGGACAATATACAAGTGCTATGTGATTATTAACAAAATGTCAGAGAAAATATCTTTGCCCTTTAAATATTTATATCTAAGGAGACAGACTTGGTGAGCCAGGGATAGTGTGTATTGGTGGGACCATCTGGAAAAAACAGGTATGCTTTCAGGCTCAAGCAGATCTACTCACCAGCAGATCTGACAATTAAAAATTTCCTGCAAAACACAGGTTAAACAAAGACAATCATCACCTGTTTTAAGGTTCAATAATACTGCTTTCCTGTTGAGCCCAAAACTAATGTGGGTTTTTTTCTCCTCAGATCGTCTAAATAAGAGATATTAAATGTTTCTTGGGGTGCTGGGATGCTGTTGCATCTTCAGGCCATTATCACAGACACAAGACAACCAACTTTTATATGTTCATCATCAATTTGAGTCTGATTAGAAATTCAGATGGAGATGTCTAGAAATCAACAAAGTATAAACAAAAAGACAGATGCCTGTGTGTCTAGTTTAATTTCAAAACAGATGTGCCAACTTAACACCCTATATACATAAGTTTTGATTAAACACTGAGTACCTGCTGTTTCCCTCAGCTCATCCTCTAGCAAATAGCAGATAACATCCTCAAGTTAACTGCAGTTCATGAGAGCTTTAATTTTATTTTTTATGTAGTTTTTTTAAAGGGTAAACCTCAGTCTGCTTTTGATAAGCCAATATAGGTTCTTTACATTAAACCCCAACAAAATGGTATAGTCTATAAAAATTCCTCGTAGGTGTACATCTGGAGAGAAGTATACCTTGATCGGAACTTCAGGTTTCCTGTGATTGCTTCAGCCTTGTTTGTAACAAACATTTAAGGCATTTGCTCAGCAGTGGGATGTTCCACATTTCTCCAACCCTAATCCCCTCTTCTTTTATGAAAAGGAGAATCTTGGTTCTCAAGAGGAAATGGGCCTCACTCTGTTTTTTCCTGCCACACAATTTATTCTCTCATTTATTTATTTACTGGAGGGCAAACATACTGTGCACTGTTACTTGTGATGCTCTGCCACTGAGATGCCTGTTCTGAGCATAATATAAAGTTGTTGATATTACTCCTAAGGGTCAGTGCTTGCCCTTCAAAGAAAAAGTTTTTTAATTTGGAGCTGTTATGTCTCATTTCCTTACATTCTCTACACTCTTGTTTCCCCTATTCACTAAGTTGCTGGGCTGCTTCAAGAGCAGCCCCTATAAAGCCAAGTTGATTTACTTGTAGAGTCTAATTCTACTTTGTAAATGGAAATCCCATGACTGTTCTTGCTTTTAGACTAGACTTTTGTGTGCACATTTGTACATAGGTACAGGTGTGGGTGTGTATAATTTTATTTGAAGAATAATCTGTCTTCAACAAAAAGCCTGAGTACTGGCATGCTACAACTGAAATAGTCTGGTTAATATCTTGTCCATTTCTTCATGCATTTGCTGCAGAAAATTGTACAACAGCTGCTACCTCAGTAATGTCTCTAGTTAAGGGAAAAGGGAATGCAGTCTGCATCATCTAAACATGTGGATTCCGTCATAATTTGCGTTAATAATAAAAATTAGATCAGAAGTCTTATGAGATGAAAAATTCCTGTATTTGCTTCCAACAGCTGATATTCATACACCCTTTAATACACATCTGTAAAACCAAATGGTAACAAGCATAAAGCTTTCAGAATTCCACTATGCTTATGTTTGTTTCCTCAAAGGGTACCTTTTCTTTCCCCAGTACATATAACTAAAGGTTCCCAGGCAAATGCTGAGGCTTGTAGATGCTACTGAAATAGAAATAACTGGGGAAACAGCAAGAGAAGAGATTTGCATCCATAAACACATAGAGGCACAGAGAGTAAAAAAGGTCTTACAATACTTGCCATAAATACATGTTTGAAAAACACAATAATTGCTCTTCACTACCAATACATTTCATTTTTAGAACCAAACGTTTGTGAATCATGAAGGCTAGTGCTATTGAAGGCTTGACCTGATAAACTGGTGGCGGCAATTTCAGCTTCTAAAAAAGAAAGCTCTTAGAAAAACTTATTTGCTTGCTGAGTGCAGCACCACGGCAGAAATGAGGGCTTTAAGAAAGGGAGCACAACATGGCTAGGGAAAAGGTGTCACAGGTTTAGGGCTGCCAAGTTTTAGAAAAGGATCTGTTAGGCAGCAGGAGGGGGAAGTGGAAATAAGGAAGGGTTTTACTAACTTTTCCTTTGTATTGATACAACGAAGCTCTCCTGAAATGACTAGCCAGCTGGAGAGCGGAACTGTCTGCCCTGAAAGTGGGTTATGGTAATTCCAGCACGGGCGGCTGGGGAAAGGAAGGTCAGGAGACAGAAGTCGGGCAGGCATGTACAAACATATCTGTATTCTGCTTTCAAGTGTGCTGCTGGCCACTCTCCTGCTGCTTCTCACTCTGCACTGCCTCTCTGCAGCGCTGAGCTGCTGCTTCCCCGTGTCCTCTGCTGCTCCTGCTTGCCTTGCCAGTGCACAGCCTGGAGCACTTCCTCTGCTCTGACCGTGCTCTTCGAGACATAAGTCCCCCTCAGAGGGACAGGGGACCAAGATTTACAGCAGGATGTCAACTCTACGTAGGAGTATGACATTTGTGGGTAGGAATACTTCAAATGTGCTTTAAACAGCGCCTGGTAGCATGTACAGGTGCAAGCATTGATGAACATACAGTAATTAAGGAGATTAATTCCCTGTGGCACTATGAAAAGGAAGAAAATGAAAAGATAAAATAATTTTTAAAAGCATGGATGAAAAGAAAATGGGAATTTCTGTACATTTTAAAATCCTTTCTTTGTTACTTAAAAAAAAAAAAATGTGCCTCACATCTTGCTCCTTAGAAGCTCAAATAAATCTGAGTAAAATATTGGCACTGCTAGTAACAATAATCAAGCTAAGATTCAAGCAAAAAGAAGATTATTAATTCATTTTTGATTATGCTATTGGTTTTGACTATAATGTCAGACATTATCTTTATGAAATGTCTATTAGCACATTGAACCTGTTTAGTGAAGTTATACCTGGTTTAGTTGAGCTGGGAATCTGATCTGAGCAGTAAGAAACAAGAGAAACACATTAAGAGAGAGAACTAGCCAGACTATAATCACAAGGACACATGCTATTCAGAAGTGCAGCCACTATTTCAACACAGCACTGTGAGGAGGAAGGCCTAGCACATCCTGAAGACATGAAGTTTTGCTCTGCCTTGGGACACCCAGGGCTCAGCACAGAGAAGAGACTTTGGTCTCTGATCAGATTATGCCTCATGCTCATCATAAGCATTTCTTACTTAATAGAGTTTGTCTGTAACAGAGCCTAAGAGGGCTATTATTAAAAGATTAGGCTGCCTCCATCCTCTTGCTTAATTAATTTTTCAGTGTAGAAGGGAAATTCCACGGTCCCCAGTCTATTGCTGATGTAACATATTACAGTATCTGATCACAGTGAGTCTACTGAGCCTCCATGGACATCTGTGTGATGAGCAAACCCTCCTGTAGCCAGTTCAAGATCAGTCAAATAATGGACACATTAAAAATTCTGCATTCAAGCTAACCAGAGAAAAGAAAAAGCCACACACTTTATTCTAATCCTTTGAGATGAAAATAAAACAAATTTATTTAGGGGAAAGGTCTTGTACTAGGATAGTCCTTTTACAAAAAGTAAACCATAATGTATGCAAAAATTTTACTGGAATATTTTAGAGGAAATTTTGTGCCAAAAAAAAAAAGGGGGGGGGGGAGTTATGATGTTTCTAGATGGAAATTTGCGTTGAAAAAATCTTAATCATAGATAGGAATGAATCAGGCAATGCATGCTGTCCTCAGATAACCAATGACCCTGTATGAAGGGCATTACTTTATCACTCTTTATTACTTTATTGTCACTTAGGTGACATTAGCCAAGTCCTGACTCTTAGCCAATTAATTTAACTCTCCTTCACCTTCCCAGTCTCAGGTGATAGTTCTTCTTCCAGGCTGTTGCCCCCAGTTTCTCACAACAAGCGGAAACGTTTTGACTTCCTCTTGATTTGGCATGGGGACATTTCTGAAAGCTTTTCATCAGGTTAGCAGCCCTTTCACTGTGGCTTCCTAGCCAACACATTTCACTATGGCAGAGTGAAGGAGAAAATGAGAATATCTAACTGCTCAGTATCAACTCAGAATGAACACTCAGCTACAGGCTGTGTCAAACAGAGAAGAGTCCCATCCCTGTGAATATTGCCCTCATTTTTTTATTGTAATTGCTCAAGTGGATTTAGTGGGGCACTTGCAGGTGAAACATGGGATCTCAATTTTGACAGCTAACCAGTCATTCTAAGCCACATGCATATAACTTAAAGAAGAAAATGCCTTTAACCCTGTGCTGGGGAAAAAAGGAGTTTGAACTTAAAAATCAGATACTTTGAGGGATGGGATGGGGGACAAAGGAAAGAATTAAACAGCACTTATTCATCAAGATTAACAGAATACTGTCAGCATGGGGACTCTTTGGAAAAGAATCCTATTCTTCATGAGACTTTTACTACCCATCAGCAACACCGGAATAACACCTATTATACGTACTTTGTTGTATTTTCTTGACTTCCCAGAAGAAAAACTGTAAGGACTTGTTGTAAAAAAAGGGAGCTTTTTGCATTTTAATGGGAAAAATAAGCTGGGAAAGGAAAGTGTTTTAAATGAACAAGTGAAGCGAAGGGTTAAGATGAGCTTAGTCCTATGGAAGTTCATGCCACAGACCAAATTTCATCTCTGAGAACACTCATTGCCTACCATTTCTATGTGGACATATCTTTGGAAAATACAAGTGAGGGATATCATGTTTTCTTGTGGCTCAGTCATAGCCACCAAGCAGGTCAGTAAGGAAGATGCTTACTGACAAAACCATTAGCTTTGTCTATACACCAACAAGGAGGTAATTGCCTTTTTGCTGTTGATGTGACACCAAGTTCTAGGTCACCACCTATTTCAATGTGTCAACACATTGGTGTATCAACACAAATAAACCAAAATTTACACAACTAGTAAAGCTGAATTATTCCCAATGACATCTATTGTAGCTAAAAACTGCACCTATCAAATGAATGGCTGTCCACAGCTCCTTGCAATTTGTTACCAGGACTTCATCTACACAGATAGGCCCTTGTGAAAAAGCTCATCCAAGGAGAGGATCTGTCAAGTATATAGTTTTACTCAACCTAATAAATACTTGTATCTGCACCAACAGTTCCTCAGAGATAAAAGCAGTATTAATCTTGATGAGGCCCTTAGTTCAAACACTTAAATCTTTCCATTTGTCAGCTGTCCTTCTTCAGGCAAAATGATACTGTTTTCCTACATCAGAAAGCTATTATGAGAATTTATACATAATTTTGAATATTCTCAGATATTAAAGCAAAAGATGAACACAGAAATTTCTCTAGAAATGTAAATCTAACTTAAAAACCCTTCTAGATTCAAGTCAAATATCACTGACAATTCTTGTGCTCACAGCTTGGCTCCTCTTTGCAAACGTAACTAAATTAATCTCACAACATATACATAAAAATATAATCACAAATGTTACTATAGTATACTAAAATGTTAATGCTTTGCCATGAAAAATCTGTGTTGTCTTGGCAGTATTTTTATTATTTTTGTCCCACCATGTGTTTGTCATTTGTGGCAGCTTTGCTTTTTAAACATGAAAAAATGAAAAAGTCAGACTCCTGAAAAGCCATGTATAGAAAAATGCAAAACCCACATGCATTTAAGATTTTGACAGTTTCAGTAAAACATAATGGGCTCTAGAATGAAAAAAAAAAAAATTAGTTACCTTTCGTTCCCATAAAACCACCTTAAAACTGCATATGCACCATTTAAATTTCAAGAATACAAGGAGAAGCCCTTTCCATTATAGACACAGGTCCCGGAAGGTGAGGGGCTGGACTGCCAAGACACCAGGAGTGTCAAGAATTGTGTCTTTCTAATGTTGAAAATTTATTATATACCGATTATTGTCCTTAGTGGAATTAAAAAAACACTTCAAAAATTTCAGCAGCAGAAGGAGCAAACTTACATGAAGTTCCAGCAAGTATGTTTTACCAGAATTTTTGTCTTGCTTTGTTTCTTGCTAAGTGTAACTTGACAAAAGATGCTTTGACAATGCAGAACTTCAAGATGTATTTTTCAAAAACTCCAAATTACAAAACTGCCTTAAATTAGATTTTTGCCTTGTTCTGAGTTTTACCTCTAACAACATTCTTCACTCATATTTTATAGTTCCCCTTTGCAACTGTCATGACTAGAATTTTTTTTCTTTACAAGTTCTACTAAAATTTTAATAAAGTTAGTTTCTGAAGAGGGAAAATTTAAAAAGACAACTTGATAGGACACTTGTGATAAAACTTCAGAACTACATATTTCCAGTCTTCCTTTTGAGCACTGAAACTTCTCAGACTTTTGATCAAAAAGTCTAACAAGTGAACCAAAACCAAAAAATGCCTAGGAAAAGAATGTAAGCAACAAAGAAGGGCAAACAAATCTTCACATCAAATATTTCCTAGTACCAGTAATGAGTAATTTTCTCTGGATCCAAAGACCTAGCTATAGTTTTCTATTAAAATGCTTTCTGACAAAGCTTTTCCATAAGCTGCCCATTTACACAAGCCATTCTCCTTCTATAATGAAAACACCCCTATTGTAAGTTAAGCAGCTGTGCAAGTTTGCGTCAACCTAAATGAAAAAGTCAGACCTAAAATTTCTGCATGCAGCCAAAATGGACAGTTATATCTCAAAAGTGTTAGCATTTTCCGACTCTGCAAGATAATGACAGACCATATAATGAGAATATAGCCTATCTTGAGGAAGTGACTCACCAAAACATCAACATACGTATGTATTTTCCCTCCAAGAGCTCAAAGCAATTTGGAGAAAGGCTTAATCTTCTACTGCAATAGAGCAGGACATCACAGAATGTGTTGTGCATTTGTTTCTGTCTTTTTTTTTTTAATTAGGTTTAGTGTATATGAGTCATCATAGATATTTCCTTCCTTTTATCTTCCTTACAAAAAAAGACAGCTTTTGACTGTTTCGGTCTCTAAATTGGCAGGAGTATTTAGAATGTTTAAACAGCATTATGTTTAAAAGGCAGTATTTCCTTTCTGTCCCTGATGAACATTGCACACAATTAACAATTTCGTCAATCTTATCAGCATCAAGCCAATAATAAATCCTCTAAATTTTTGATGAAGCACTTTTTAAAAAGATGTGTTTAAGAGAAATGAAATAATCATGAATTCTTCATTCTCACATACCTCATATGCTATAATTCTTTGCTTGGATAGTTGTGTTTATTTATAATTCTGACTTTTGCACATTCTCCCACTATAATAAAATATTGTACACATAACAATGTTCAATGGATTATTTTTATTGTTAATGGGAAAAGGCCTCATTAGAAGATTTCACTGTGCTTATATGATAGTATTTCCTAATAAAGGCAGATAAACTCTACTTACATTCTGTATAGTGTAGTTAAAATACTTCACAACTGCAGATGAGAATTTAATTAGCCCCAAAGTTTAAATTTGCTTTTGTTTCTGAAAGCAATTAACTTAGTCTTCTTGAGGTGCATATTCTTACATCCAGAGAGGGAGTTTTATTGTATTGCATAAAGCATTAAATCTGCATTATTGAGTGTCATGTAATCAAACATTCAAAAATGGATAACTGTACCATCATTATTCTACATGTGTAATTAGAGCTTGTCAAAATTATGACTTCCCATCCTGCAACATAATCTGAAGTTAGGTGAATCCTAAAACTAGATGCTAAGGTAGAAAATTCACAAATATATATGTCCTAAAAAAATTCATTTATTTTCAACCCTACTGTTTTATCAACTCTTACTACAGTAACTTAGCAGCAGATAATTGTTGAAACAAGTGCAACACTGCCCAAAGGTGTTGATGCCCCTTCACAGCACAGCAGGATTAATCAGACACACTCCTGGTGGTAGGCTGCTCTGTTGAGCAGATGTTTGACCCCCTACTGAAGGTTCCACTATAAACATAGTGATATAATCCCTGTTTAGATATTGGGAAGAAAATTAACTTTTAGCTTCTGCAGACGTACAAAGGGCCTCTATCTCCCACTGATTTCAAACATGTCTTCTATGAAAGACAGCTCAATCCCACTGTTTCAGGAGGCACCTTTAAACTAAATGAAAATGCTCTCGAGCAGCTGGAACAATCTGAGATTCCTGTTAAAAAGGGGTAGCACAGGGAGGTGGCACTAACCTTTTTTATTACTGCAAATCAACTTTGGAAAGGCAACACCATCTCAGAGATCAAGATGCCGAGCAGAACTAGCCCTTGCTTGAGGCAGAATCCATGCTGGGGGCTTTTCCATGCCCCACCCTTTGATGCTACCTACCCACTCCAGTCCCAGCTGCCTCTCCCCAGCCAGACAGGATGCTTATTGTGGCTCACTGAAGCACAGGGCAGGCCTCTATGTCTTTTGGTTTTGCAGTCCATGACTCATAGTTTTGATCCTGTTTCTATTAATTTCCTAAATCCAAGCCATTTTCATCTTTTGTCTCTCTCTTGTGAGTTCAGCTGTTCAGTTCAGAAATGAGGCATGGTCCTTTGGAAACCCAACTTTGCAATCAACCGTTCGAGCTAATGAAAAATTATGTCATAGGATCACATTTGCTTGAGAAGAACACAGCCTGCAATAGATAGCTTGTTAGAACAACCAGATTAGTCTTTTTTTGTTACATAGAAGGATGCTTCGTGTTGGTCAGGAACACCTCTGTTCATATTGATACAGATCTCTTTTTTCTCCCGACTTCAATGAAAGGAGAATGAGGCATTTCAGATTTTATTACCATAGTCACTGCTGAAAAGTGTATTAAATTAGAGATATGCCAGTGCTGGGATTTTAACAATAATTCAGACAGCTATGGAACCACTACAGACATGTCAGTCTCTTCTCTCTGCTTAATATCTGCTTCTAATAAATCCAAAGCAGATACTGGTTTGCCAAGTCCACAGTAAAGCCTATGAACTAAAAATAAATACCTTTCTAAACCACCTCTTATTAATGATAGATATATATAAAAATGTGGATATATTAATGAGAAATTAAGTTTCTCAGACCAAGCACTGCTCACCATTACATAATTGTTTTCTACAAGAGTAGTGCCTGCATTTCTGTGCTGCATTTTTTTTAAGAGGAGGATGATAAATAAACAAACACAGCTGAGAGATTTGTATTTTCCTGTTAAGGTAACAGCAGAGTAGAATGGTTTTGGGTGTATATTAGCACATATGCACCCCTCACCTACCTTTCCTAAGCCTAATTTTGGTTTTTGGGAGCAGGACATCATAGAGACTCACTAATCCCCCCCCGGCAAAAGTATGATAAAACAAAATTTTAAATGTCAAATCACAACACATCTTTTGACAGGAAATTGGGGAAGACGGGAGGAAAATATTCACCTTGTAGCATCAGGAAGATGGTATTTAAGTTTGTTTGATTTGCTGTTATTAACCAAATATTTTAACTATGCCCCTTGCCTATTCTTTATGATGTATTTTGCACACAGCATTTCCCTTGATCCTCTTGCATGAGAATTAAATTCCTGTGAGAAGTTCAAATGACCAAGATATTTGACTCAGAAATTCACCTACAACTATTCAAAAGCACAACACCAAAACATCCTTATGTCTTACAGTAAAGGAAAAATGTCAGAGCACTATTGACCAACACAGGGAAGCAGAAGAAGTCGTGGAAACGGATGATAACATAGATTCCTCCAAACCACTGGGTGAATAGTCACAGTCACAGTAAATGACACATGGCAGAAAATTCGTCTGTGGCAACAGCAAGAGCTCAGATGAATCCCAAATGCTGGTCATTGAGGCAGCAAATACATGTTCAGAGCAGCATTGAGCTAAACACACTCGTACATGGACAAACAAGTCATGCATGCTTCTTCCCCACCAGCTCCTGGGGGAGACATGGAGAGAGGTGAGCCTAACCTGGGAAGGTAGATGGGCAGCTGTCCGGAGAGATGCTGCTGTAGGTGCACTAAGGAAAATGGAAAGCACTGCTTTGCCCCAACAGACTGGTTAGGAGTTTGCCTTAGAATTCACCTCTTGGCAAACACCAGGAGTAATTATGGTTACCATGGACTAGTAAACAGCGACTACCCTCAGAAATATAAGCCTTTTTTTAAACCAAGTCTGTGCAGGGAGGAAGCTCCCTTGACTTGCACTGCCATTGAATTCAGACATTTCTCCTCCCTGCACAATTTGCTACATATTTCCAATTTAAGTGTCTCACATGAATGTACACTTTTATACAGTTATCATAATACTCGGTAAATCACTGAGATTGATTTAGCCCACTTTTTAATATGTGCTTTATATTCTACATCCTTGTAAAGGTTGGTGGCAAATTGCTGCAGTTAGAAAAATATGTTACCATAAATTTTGAGGCATGGTAAAGTTGAGTTAGCAGCCATTCCATGGTGTTATAAATACTTCCTTTCACCTCCTTTGAATATCACAAAAGAGTAGAACAAGTCATTTTGGTCAAGGGAAAATTTATGCCAACAAATTTATGCATCTCTCTCTAATGAGAAACATGGCGAGATGTTAGAGATGCAGGAGATGTTAGTTGTTGGATGGTCTAGGAGTCCCCCAGAGCAGTGCCATCACCCCAGGGGCATTGACTGAGCTGTTCCAAGCAGCCCAAATGCAGTGACATGTTGAACTGGCTGTGCTGCTTCTCCTTCCTGTCCTGTGCAGGTCAAAGATCCGTCCAGTGCTGCCCACTGGTCTGAGCTACCCCAATGATTTTAGCTCTTTTGAGGGCTGAGTTCAAACTGTGCTGTCCTCCAAAAATTTGGTATGCTCAGTGGAAATATTCAACCCTTATTTCAAGTGAAAAATCAGGGGAGGGAAAGATTTTATTTTTAATAACATTCTGTCAAACCTAAACACATATGGGAACACAACAGCTTTGCAGAACGAAGTTTTATTTAGAAAACTGCTCAGGGCTCAAAGGCCTGAACACTGGGAAGAAGAACATCATGATCATACCAGGGTAGGTGCCTGGGAGGAGGTAGGCCCAGAGTCTAATAACAATTTAGACCTCACACCCTAGGTGAGTAACCCAGCCAGTAAACAGTGAAGTCTTCTGGTACAGCTTCCATCTCCCAACAGAAACCTTTTAAATACCCTGGTTTCCTTCTGCTTGGAATGAGGAAGCTTTCTGACACCATCAGTTCCCATTTGTCTCTTGCTGAAATGCCCAGGGATCATTAAGAAGCCATAGTGACATAAAGTTTTTGGGTTTTTTTAAATCCTCACAGGAGTATATCCAAAGAACATTACTGCACTTTACAGTCGAGACACCTTTAAGGGACTGCAGCAGAACAAAAAGAGAGAGTAGAATATTGAGGAGCAAAAAAAGTCCTTCTCCCTCTACTGTTGAAATCCTGTATCTAAACAAAGCAGGAAAAATGTGAGAATAGCTTGGTGGGAAAAAGAGCCAAGATAGTTCAAGCATTTTGCACTTGCTCACATTGGTTAGTCTTACTCAGATAACACCTCCACCAGGTGTTAACCAGTTCCAAGGATAAGTATTTTTACCCTCTGAAATGAGAAATACTCCAGAGCAAATTTCTTTCACCTCCTCCCATATAGCCCCATGGCTTGCTAATAAGACCTTATATAGCCTTTCAGGGTGGAAGCAATGCATAGAGCACATTACTGGCTCTTGTTGGGGCCATAGGCTGGGAGATAACAGGGACAGGATTTCCAACTCTCTTTTGAGAAACACCTGCCAAAGAAACTGGTGAAGTCTTCATACTAAAAGTGGTACAAGAAAGCTTTCTAATAATTATTAGAATCATGAAAAAGAGTTAAAATATTTATACAAACAGTTGATAGACACAGAGTGCCTCATCTCATTTTCTCAAGTCCTTATCTCCTCAAATAGGGCTGCTTGAAAAAAATCATCTAAAGGCAGAAAGCAAGTATAACTAAAACCACAGGGAAGTGATGAAATACTGAAAAAAAAGTTGCAATGGGTAAATAACAATTTTGATGCATATTCAAATATTCACATTCTTCAGTTGTTTCAGAACACAATATTCTGCTGTTGTTTCTAAAAAAAATTTTCTGCAAAAGGAAGAGCTCCCACAAAAGTAAAAAAA
The DNA here is from genome assembly GCA_013397955.1 of Grantiella picta. Classification (NCBI taxonomy): domain Eukaryota; kingdom Metazoa; phylum Chordata; class Aves; order Passeriformes; family Meliphagidae; genus Grantiella; species Grantiella picta. The sequence continues at coordinate 896,250 of VZRM01003360.1, read as the reverse complement.
TATTTTCCCAGGAATGCAAATGTGCAGGTAGCAATGCTTATGCTTTTCAGCTAATGGAATATGCTTTAATTATCCAACCTGACCCACAAACTAAGTGCTCAAAATTATAGGCAATTTAGCAAGCTCATGAGAATCTAGCAAGCTGAATTTCAGCTTTTTATTTCCAAAACATAGGATGCAATATGTTAGAGCTATCTGTAAATGCTCTTGGGTTTCATACAGAAAGGATCAGGATTCACCAGGGAATATTTTAAACATACTAATGTAATCTTTTGGTATTCTATAGAAAGATATTTTATAGAGGTCCTTAGACGAGCAGTATGATGCAGAAACCTGCCATCATTTCAGGATCCTTCATTTGAACAAGAACTCTTCACCTCTTCCTGGGTTTAATTCTATTTCTTTCCGCACCAACAGCATGGATGAAAATTTGAAGTAGTCTATTCTGATCACTGCATAAGATATCCATATTTTCTGATGACACAGATTTAGGTGTGCAATGTGTTTGTACATATATAGATTAATAAATGTGTATGAATGTAGAGAAAAAAGAGCAATTGCATCTGTGTGCTTATATGTATATATTTGTGCTTTTCTCTTCAGTTCAGATGGAGCACAAACTGAAGAAGTTGATAAGTCAAAGAATTGCACAATCACATCCAGTTTACTTCCTGTTGCTAGGACAACACAGCCACAGCTGGAACTTGTTTTTGTTAGGGACCCATTTACAGGTCTGTGTGATGCATGACTGAGGCCTGAAAACTCATGCCCATGCCCTCAGCTGGGGCTCCAGACCCATCTGCTCAACCTTTGTGTCAGCTTGCTGGACTGTGGCATATGTTACGCAATGGCTGCTGCTTTGCTCATCTCTGAAAGAAACTACCAAAAAATCAGCGTAAGAGCAGAGATTTTCTGAATCTGGATGCTTCAGTGACCACAATGCCTTTTTTTATACCTCAAAAAGAGGTAATTGTACTCCGCAGGCAGTATAGAGTTAGCAATATTTTAATGGGCCCATTCAAGAAAGTATTAGGTATTTCCAAAGCTTTTGGACAATATACCACCATAACCCCTCCCATCACCCCTCCTCCCAAGCTGTCACTGAAAGATAACTTTCTTTGAGAGCCTAATTCAGCAAGTTTCTGTAAACAGCTTACGACCGATACAAAAGTAAAAAATAACACAATATTTTCACAGTAGGCATCATAGCTTGGTGAATATAACACAGTGTAGCTTGGGTGGGTTGTCATCTAATTCAGTTTACATTGGACCTAATTCATGAAGAACATGCTGGATGGCAATTGTCAAATTTTACAGCACTAGGTTCACTGTAAAACGAGCTGTGGGCTAGCACTGGACATCCCTGATGGGGATGTGGGAGCAAGACCACAATTTTTGGCCTTAATTTACTCTGTAGTGACCAATCACACCCTCTGTGTCAACACTAGACTATTTTGAGCATTATGTCTATTTGGTTGAGACTTTCTTTTGTTGCCTGGACCACATCTGGATCTGTGAGGGAATGCTTTGCACCATGAGGTAGAGGTTTAGAGTCAAGAGTCAAGCCATAACAATACAACTGTCACAGAGCTGTTTTATTTTCTGTTTCATTCTTTTCTTTTCATTGTTTTTATTTTTCTCTTTTGACTGAATTTCACACTTGCTGACAACAGGATTTAGGGAAGTGACAGCTGCCGGACTGAAATATTTGCTATTGTGTCATGATGATAAGCACTTCAGTCAGTCATTTCACCACCACCACGGTCAGCCCTAGGGACTGCATTTATCAGGAACCAAAAATGAACACCTTAAGATGCAGTAGCCACAGGATTAATTTTGATGAATGCATATACAAAGTACTCCCTTCAGTCTGCAAAGATGGGCCCCTCATTCCAACACCAAGCAGCTGAGACAATACTGCACATACTTCATTTCATCTATTTGTTTCTTACCTCAGTACGGCAGGTCCCCTTGCACTGATACTTGCAGTGCCTGTACAGACACCCTCAGTGCTCTACAGGATTTATCTATAAAGCTCTACACCTTGTACATGCATTTAAATGAGGCCTACTAAGGCTCAGGACACAGCACCATTTGTAAATGTTCTTGTTGACATTAATGCCAAGATCTTAATTTCCTGAGTTTTCTGCCTCAGTAACAGTTCCTGCTCCAAATAAGGACTGACATCAGTGATCCAAGTGCCCATCTTCCTACCACTCAGCAAAGTCTTGTGCTGCAGACGGTGCAAAGAGCCTGGCATATGCAAAATCCAGTATATGACTCTGAAAGACTGCCAAGGCAGAAGACAGCTCATATCTAAAGTACAGTGGCAGAGCTCTCTGGAGGTCTTTGCCCATTTACAGCATGTCTGACCTCAGAGAGGGCTATCAGCTTGCCACTTCTACAGGAGCTGTGCATGCAAGTCATTGTACCTCATTGCCTGAATAACTTGGAAATTCAGGTCCAGACAGACTACTTGAAAATAAGATTCCAGATGGAGAATCAGGCACATGGTCTGAAACAAGCATTAACTTGATGCAGCCTTAATTTACTCAAAGCACTTCGGTCTTGAGAAAAAAAGTACAGAAATTGCTACCAAGGTAACATTAAAATTAGTATTTCATTTTAATTTGACAATAGCTTACTCCTTCAAATATTTAGAACTTTTGTGCACAATCCACTAACAGTTTTCTGTGGGACACTGTGGTTACAAATCACAGTTCTTGGCACACCAAAGCCCAATGCAATTTCCCTGACACTGATCACCTCTAGGAAAACATAGGAGTTAAATTAAAAGGGTGAAATATTCCTGAGAACCTCCAAGTTACCCATATACCTTTGCAAGGCTCAGTACTGCAAATTCTATTTTCCTTCAGGTACTTACACATTTTCCTGAATGCAGACAGAGTTGAATTGTGCTGCGCAGCTCATAAAACCTATTAAAAACCAGTGTCTTTCATGAAGGGAGGAGTCATCTAATTGCAGCCTTCTCCCTTTTGATATATTTTCACAAGCACCAACTTCACAGACAGAATTTGGGGGACCTGTACTGTGAGCATGTTCTTCAGTGGCCAAGTCTCAGTCACTCTTGGCTAAATCTCATGATAATTAGGAACAGTCAGTACAGAGCAAGTACTGATAACACAATAGAAAGGGAAAGATACAGGACCTACAGAGACTGCATAGCTACTGTCATCAATAGTCATTGTTAAGGCTCAGGAAACTCAGAAAAATGAGAGAGAAAGGTTCCCACAAATACTTTTTACTTGTATGTAAAAGTGGGAAGCCACTTCAAAGCATTTCTGTAGCAGTGACACCACAATAAACTTCCACAATATGTTGGTGGAAAGCTTTCAACTATGAAATGTAAACATACCTTAAAAACAATATTTCCCCTACCATGAAAGATGCTAAAAAAACATACATTTCTTCCAAATTATTTTTTTGAGAAGCAGAGTGATATAAAGTAGGATCTTGCTCTCTGAAAATGGATTTATCAGGACGAGTAAATGTGTACTGGTCACAATGTTTTTATTGATTTAAAATAGCAATAACAACTCTTTCTCTTTAGTTAAATTTGAAAAGAAAAAGTTTTAGTGATTCTGACAGGATACCATCATTCCCACTTTGCTTTCTGTTCTGCTACATTAAGCCTCCACACTCATCAGAGTTCTGTGGGCTGAGTTCCTGGTTATATTTCAGAGTTACGTTCCTGATTAACATGCTTTGACCAGAAGCAATAGGTTCTCCAATAAAACAAAAAAAAAAGTGTATTTGAAGAGAGAGACAATGACAGGACGGCCACTGCATGAGCAACATAATCCCTTTAACAATTATAGTACTTAGCATAAGTGATATTGTTGACTGATAACAAATAGACAATACTTTAATTGATAGAACAGATAAAACCACTCTTCTGTCAAATTAAACTTTGGCAAATGAGTCCATCAGCCCTTTTAAAATACAGCTTAGGAAGATTAAGGTTCATGTTCCAGATGGCCCAAAAATAACCACTAAAAGCTTCCAGCTATGCTTGAATTAACAAGCCACTATATACATCCACAAATTTGACATACTATGAATTAAGCATACAATGACGGGGAAAGGAAAAAAGAGGAAATTAAGAAAAATTTGGGAATGTTCCTTTAGCTTTAGATATCTACTTTAGACACCCAAAATATAAGGATAATTCCCCTGGGCATCTTTTATTATCAGGAAAACAGGAATCAGTCCTACCACTTTCTGTTTTCTGGAGGAATCTGTTATGTGCTCTCTTCAGAATCCCATCTGCTCTGGCAGCTTCATCTAACATTTAAATGTGAACAGCATAAATAATCCCCTAAGACTTTCAAGAAACAACACTAACAATGATCATTTCAGATCATTAAATGTGTTACTGGTGGTTATTAAGGGCATTTAGGCAAATAGATTTGTTATTGCATCCCATTATTCTGCTTTGCATTACTTGAGAAGGGGACACTAAATCCACAAGTAAATTTTTTTTCTTTTTTTTCCCCAAATGACTGAAAATATCAGATGAAGGTAAAATGATTATTAGAGGAATTTTCAGAGATCTGGCTAGGGCATGGAGACCAGAAGAGTCTATTACATGCAGTTTTGCAAGTTTTCCATTCCAATTCATGAAGCAAAGCTGTTCATTTTTGCCCTGATTAGCTCAGTTGCCACAGATCTACCATTCAGGTTTAGAAGGGGAGAGAGAAATTAGTTGCTCGTATTTTATAAAACTACAAGGATTACAAAAACAAGCACAACAATCAAGTAGGTCCTTCTATTTAAACCACAAAATATACCCAGCAGAATACAAAGATAAGTACACAAATGAAATAGGACAGGCATTTCTACAGCCATAGTAGGAAGGAATCACCAGTGATAAAGATTAATGCCTAAATAGCAAACACAAACTTTACCCTGCACTACATCCCCAGTACATCTTCCTGCAAGCCTACACCTGATGGTAGTCCACGTTATGGTTCAAAAGCCAGGTATCAGAGATCTGACTCCATCTGGACCGAGACTTCTCTGTTTGCACAGATAACAAGCAAGTCTTCCCAAGGCCAAGGAAAACAATGGCAGCTGATCAGGAAATACACTCTTTCAAACACTTTCAAACTTAAAGAAACAACACAACTTCCCCCTGGAGGAAAATAAAATGAGTAAAACAATCAGAAAATTATCAAAAGGGAGACATAGTACATTTTGTACATTTTGAATAGTAATTTGTAGAGTATTTATAAGTAATATTCTCATTTTTTGAAAAAGCTTGGGTAAAGGACTGTCATAAAAGAAATATTTAAAACAGCTATATTGGAGAGAGAGGGAAAAAGAAAGAGAAATCCACTGTGGAACAGAAGAGGAAATGAAGAGCCTTAAAAATGTTTTGTACAGATGTGATCAACACAGCAAAGAGTAATTTGTGAGAACTTGTTAATGAATCACATTATCTTTTTCTTTAACAAAAACTAAACGAATTTTTCCCTGCTCCTGAACACCCTGCAAAACAACATCATGTTGCCAAGCTCCTCCATTTAACACTATCACTGATGAGACTTTCACACTGAAGAATACAGGCATAATGGACAAAGCTGAAACCATCCCTTTTTCAAGGTAAGAGATTTTTTGCCATGCTCTTAAATGGCATTCAGAATGTAGAGATGGAAAAACAAAACGGTTCCAAAATGTTGCTTAAATTAACATATATTTTTTCCACTGCTTCCTTGTGCAAAGCATTCAGGGTAAATTAGCCTTCCACCACACTGCTAAGCAAGGTGCTGCATACCAAGGTCCTGTTTCTTGTGCTTTGAACATTACATTAGACAGCAAACAGATAACCAGCATTCAAATGGATTGTGGGCTGTGTTTTGAAAAGCTTTTATGCTGTCAGAAAAATACCACATTTTAAGGAAGGCTACCACAAAGGCACTCATAGAGTGTAAATAGATGAGAACAGCATGCAAAAAAAAAAAAGGTTTGAAGCCCCCAAAGTAGTTATCCACAGAACAAGAGAAGTAGGTATGTGTCCTTTGTGAGGCATTAGGAAGTTTTCCTGTGACAGTGAGTATTCCTTTTTTTCCTTTCAGAAGTGCAGGAAAGATACCATGAAAAAGGACAGCAGTGGAATTTGAAACCAAAGAGAAAGAGAACATTGCTTGCAGCTATTCACACTCATAATCTGTGAAATTTATGGCCTGAGAAGACAGCACTGAAATTAGCCATTCCTTCTTTAAATTGAGCTCAGAGTTCTAGGGCCTATGTGACAACTTTATGCTTATTAATATTAAAATACAGGCAATCAAAAACTATAGATAAAGACATTACAAGAGCAAAAGTTTTCAGACTTTTTCTTCCTTGATTTATGAGGATTAGTCTCTGGCAAAACCAACACTGATCACAAGAGGAAAATCTTTTCCTTTTCCTACAAACCTCTTTTTATTCCCCCTGCTGTGACATTATATTCCCACATTTTGTTGTTTACAACAAATATAAACCCAAGTAAAAAAAAAAAAAGAAAAAGGGAAACAAAGCCCCACAAGCCCAACAGAGATAAAATGAAAAGGTATTAAACCTTTGCATGTCACAACTGAAGTGCACATTGTTCCATGACCCAGCAACGCCACAGCTGGAGAACAGAATGACCACCTTTACAGGGCACTGAAAAACTGCATTTGCTAAATTAGCCAAGGCTGTTGAATCCAGATAGCTTTGGAAGAAGAAATTAATTCAGCCTGATGACAAAAAGATGAAGCAATTTCCTAGCTCTACAGAGCCTATTATTGCTGAATTTTGCCTGAACTCTCAGTTGCAATGTAAAAAATATAAGCAAAACCCCACTGATATCAAGCTGCCAATTAAAATTTCAGAAATCAGAAGTTTTTGCTTATTTTCCAACACAATTTGTATATCCATAATAAGTAGTACTTCTAAGGCATCTTTCCTTAAATATGCAGTGGAAGACAGGGGAAATACGTGACTTGGGCTGGTTTTAATGAAAAAACTTAATGATGAAACCATACCTGTACTCTCACCTCAGTCAGAAAGCAAGAGATATTGAAGGATATCAAGTCGTGGAAGAGAAAAAGTATAAGAAAGAACACAGAAAGAAAATGGGCAAGCTGAAACTTTACTAGCAGTTTTCAAGTAAGACTGTGACAGCATTGTGACAAAATAAAAAACCTGAGAGAAAAGAACAAAGGCAGCTCAGTAAAATTGTGGATCATTCCAACCCAAGATGCCATGGAGTTTTACTTTCCCATATCTGACTGGAAGCTGTTTGGCCAGTAGAGATTTATTGAGGGAAAACACCGGAATTGTGAGCATAAAATCTCCACCCAAAAGTGACAGTCCCAGCTCTTTACTGCATGTATTAATAAGAGGTAATTGTTGTGTACTCCACATGGTGTATTTGTGATTTTGTCTTGGCACAACAGAAGATGCCTTCACAGGAGTGACCCCAGGAGCTGAGTCCTGCAGCAAATGAAGCAGGATGCTGTGAAATATTTAAGAAATTAAATCATTTTATTATCTTCAATGGCCTTAGAAGTCTCTTTTGTATTCTGTTCTTGATTTTAAGTGCTTTGTACAAACAGCATCGTGATGGTGGTCCAAGCTGGTGAAAGGTGGTGTTGAGTATGGTGCCAAGGATACTTGCATACAAGTACAAGTACATTTAATTACTAGTTTTGCTGCAGATAATGCTTATGCAACACAAGTTTCTTTGTTATTATCAAAAATTGTAATAAGCCTCCTCCTTACTTCTCCCCCGAGGCAAAAAAAAAAAAAAAAAAGTAGCTGGTTATTAAAAATGAAAAATTTGATCACTGAGAAACAAAGCTACAAACCTTAGTGAGTAATATAGTCCCTAGAATCAAGAATCATCAATAGCTAAAACTTTCTAGTTTTCCTGATGGTTGGATATTGAATGAGTAGAAGCTGAGGGAGAAAAGCTAGCAATAATCAACATTTAGAGCACTTCTACAGAAATTGTCCCCCTACACATAGTACAGAATCTTTTTAGTATGGAGTCTTTTTACCTCTTCAGGCCTTGCTGACTTGCTCCACTGTTGGTTTCTGTATCAAAAGTTGCTTTTCTAAGAATGAAAAAAAAAAAGTCCAGGTATGTCGACATGTATGGTTTGCAAAATGTTATCTATTCACAAAGTTGTCAGTTGCAGCAGGGTATTTTCTAAGTCACTTTTACCAGTGAAAATGAAATTCAGCTATAAATGAACCAACAAGCATCTGCAGATCTGGACACCTTCCAAGGAATGAGGCGTGAGAAAAAACCTCACAAGCCGTAAGAATTCAAGGTTTGGGAGCAGTTGTACTTTTCTCCCCTTATGGTAAAACACCTAAAGGAAGACTGACATTGCTCCTCTATTCAGGGATCACTGTCTCAGGAAGACAGTTGTGGTCTCCTGAAAGCCACTTCAGCCCTGGAATGACCTTCTTGACCCTACAGTGGCGCCCATGGATCCTTGTGATGCCTTTTGCTCCCACATGCATGCCTACAAATATTTGAGAAAAAATATAGAGCATTTTGACAGCCAATCACAAGAAAATTGTCCACTATTTGGTCAAAACAACATGCTTCTTTAATGCGAGGGTGATCAGACCTCCTAGGACTTGCATTTGGGACTGGGGAGGATTGTTTTTGTTTTGGTCAGGAATGGGAGTAAAAGCGTGTTATTGTTTCCCTGTTTTCTAGGTCAGGCAAACAAACACTGCAGTTGCTGTGGTTCATGGTTGTCTCAAGCTGGTTTATTTTAGGTATGCCAAGAGAGCAGGGGCAGCCCCATGTAATTAAGCAAAGAAAATGGAATCCTTCTTTGGACCAAACTTATTGCTTCTTCATGTCTGCTGGCTGGTGAAAGAAACAATTCTCGTGTCTTTGTCTCTGTATCTCCAGCATGCTGTTATGCTTGGCATGCTTTTCTCAACTGGACCACTCTGCAAGTCCTTCAGTGAGAAGGCAGCACTAGAAGTTTTTTTGCTTTTGTTTGGGGTTTTTTTTGTTTCGTTATTTTTTTCCGAAAGAGCAAGACCAGCTTCTCTCCCAGGCCATTAGGGAGTCCTTGCACTTTGCTGCAGTATTTAAGTTTACCAGTCCATAAGGCTAAAGCAGAAGAAAAGCTTCTAGCTTAAAAAGCCATAGCTGTTGCCATAGCACTTCTCATTAAAACATACTTTGTGTGTAGAAATCCTGAAAAAAATCTGCACTTTCCTAGTTAACAGATCACCTGGTTTCTGCTCATCAGAAAACCCGTGAAAGTTCCTGTATTAACAGGATGCTGGTGGGCTGAAAAACAGCCCCTCACAAGAACTAAAAGAGATAAGCTTCATAGTTTGCTCTGAGGTTATAATCAAGCTTTTAATACTAAAATATTAATTAACTCTAGCTCAGGTTATTAGTTCCACCTGCAGAATGTTTCAATGGATAGTACCTCACTAGTTTCATTCTGAATGTATGAGAATTACAGAATTCTATCATTATGAAGAATCAGGAGTTGCTCAGACTGCAGGGCTCACTTCAGTGAGGTATTAACAGATAACAAAATTATCTGTGGTAGGCCTAGCTTGTTCTTCTTTCTTGTTAAGTGTTTTCTTAAGAATTATAAAAATAAAATGCCAAGACACATGTCTTTCAGTGAACAGCTTCTCAGCGAGCACAGTAGTAAGACAAGTGATAAATTCTGAATAGCTCTTCCTACCAACTACTCTCCACAATTAAAAAAGCCCCCCACAAACATGACCAGGGAAAAAAAACCAAAACCAACCAACCAAAAAACAACACCAACAAAAAAGAATCCACGAAAAAACCAAGAGGAAAATAACATACAACTAGCAAGTTTTGGCTCTTATGTCTGACATTACAAACCTGTAACAAGGTCAAACTATGGATACATTTAACTTGATCTCCTTGAGTGACTGCTTATCAGGAAAACAACAAAGGACAATATTCAGAGAAAAATATTATTCAATCCTTCCTAATTTTGCTTGCACTCACAGTTTTTTGTGAAATAGCAGGTAACATAAAAACCCTGTATTTTTTTTCTTCATTCATGCTGCTTCCTACTTTATCAACCAATGGCTTCAATATTTTATACATTTATTTTAACTCTACAGAGTTGCCTCTTAATTTGGCAGATAAACCCTTACTTAAGAAAGACTTTCACTTTCCACCATTGTTTGAAGGAAGTCTGCTTCTTCTTTCATAAATTGGCAGTGCTATCACTGATACAGTAGTTACTAACCATCAGCCACTGAAACAGAATAGATACCATCAGACACTGAAACAGAAACATCCTGTTGTCTCGATTCTTTAATATTCCTTTGGTTTTCATGCAAAGAAGTCAGGGCAGCAAAATGAGAAATACTGAAACAGCAGCAGAACTTCTAAAAGAACAGAGGTCTTTTAGAAGGCCTACTAGGACTTCTAAAACATAGGACTACTTTTTTACATAGGACTACTTTTTCCTCTTAGAATAATGATGATATTGTTAATGTAGTTCCTTATCCAATAATAAAGTAAAAACTTTATTATCACTATAAGTAATCCCAAAAATCTGAACTGAAGTAATACTTACAACCTTTGACTAATTTCAATCTTTCATAAATATTTTTATCATTTATAAAATTTGTTTTTTAAAAATTGTTACAGCACATTTGATCTTCAGCCTTTAATCTTCAATGCTGCAATAGACATGGTCTTCTTAAGTAAGTAAAATATAATGTTAGACAATGTGAAATTCATGGAAAAGTTTTAAACTATTCTCTTATTTTTTTTCCTGTTTGTGCCAAGTCCACTTGTCTTTATTTTCTCTAATAGGGGAAATTCTTGCCAAATTATTTTTACTTAGCTGCGTAAGTCTTGTGTAATATAAACGACACAATTTTGATATTGACTTGTGTCAGTTTCTTCACCTGGTTGCATTGCTCTGCTCTTTTGTTAGGCCAAGTAACAGCACAGTTCTTACAATTCTCACCGCACTCATCTTTCAAAAAACCCTGATTTTTTAATGTGAATGGAACAGCCTCAGATCAGCCCTGCTTCTTATCCTTTTCTGAGGTGTGTGAGAGAGGGAGTCTTGGGAAGTTTAAGGGTCCATATGCAACCCTGTGTTGGCAACTTCACTGAGTCAAAACAGCTACACAACTATTTCTGATTTTCCAAATACCCAATTTGTGCATCCTTAACTGCTCCCTAGTGCCTTCTGCAAGTAGCCTTCAAATATTTTAACACCCCTGCCACCATCTTCCAGCAAAGGTGCCTGGAACTCTGAAGCCTTGAGCACTGAGAAAAAAATTGCTGCTCAGGGGAAATCTGCAACTTTAGTGAGAGAGCAAACAAGTATCATCTGCCCATGCTACACTTTGTGCTCCTTGCTTTTACGGCTTTCTAGAAAAACCTCTCACTGCCTTGCTAGACTTCTTTGCTGACCTTTATTTCATTGACCTTTTAGCATACATTTTGTTCCATGTTGCAAAGAATAAATAAGAAAGCAGAAGCATTGTAGAGATGCATTTCTCTATGTGCAAAGCTGAAGAACATTTCTACAGAACAGACTTGAGGCCTGATTCAGCAACATCAGGAACTTAATTTCATCTAAGAAATGCACATTCCCATCATTGCCCATTTCACAGAAGAAAAAAGAATAAACCCAAACAACTTAAACTCTGGTTATTTATACAACAAAATAAAAACTTTCAGAATTTGGTTCACAGTAAGGAATAGTGCATTGTGAAAGAGTCTTCTGGAGAAAAAGAGAGAAGTATGTTGGAAATATTCTACTTCAATGAGAAAAGGGACCAGAGCAGTGGAAAGATTTATTGCAGTCTGAATACTGAGAAGCGTACGTGACTCCAGTAGGAGCTTTCTATTATCAATTTTCATCATTCAGGTGTCTTGAACATCTTCACAATAGAATTGTCCAGAATCTACAGCTGACATGACAAGTGGCTTTGCAGGTGTTGATATAACACCTGGTATATTCTCTAACTTCTTTTTCTCCTCTAAACACATCCTTTCAAGTATGTGCTGTCTCCAGAAGAAGAGCAAAACAATGCTCCTTTCAGACAGAGAGGAAGCAGTTGCCCTTGAGATACTTCTCAAATATAACTGGGGTTCTTGGAATCACAGGGATGTACTTATGTACTTAGAGTAATGAGTTCTGCTTGGAAATGCAGACATTTTAATGGCCCCAGAAAGCCTTTGCAAGTTCGTGGTGGCTTTTAGGCAGGCAGATTATATATTTTTAATTTATAGTGCTTTTCCTGTGATTCTTCAGCAGAGAACTTCCCCATAACCCAGCATGTTTGTGTATCCATGCTTAAGCTACACTTCCAAACTAGTGTGATATTAGTTGCCATAGGACTCCTGAATTGATGGCATGGGAAATTAAGTGACTGGAAAAACAAACAACCTGTTCACTAATTTTTTACAGTTGTGGCTTATTTAAACTGCTTCATGTATCACAAATCATATAGTTTCCCACCAGAGAACATAAAGCATTTCACATGCCAAAGAATTTAGGTTTAAAAAGGGGAAAAAATTAGATTCTTCAGCTATGCCTAGTATTTCCAGTCACAGGCCCTTAAATTTTTAGGCTCTGCGACTGAATATATGCACCTCAAATGCTGGTGATTGTCAGAATTTACAAGCTTGCACCTTTATTGTTTTCTCTGCAGACATCCTGACTGTGACTGATTTAACTGTGCTGACCTCCCCAGCTGTGACAACTGTCTGTTCCACTGTCACCTGCTAATAACAGTCATATATTTAGCTGCATCCCCTAACTGCCTACTGGTGGTAGATGTCTAATAAGTTATTCAGCCTGGATTTAGGTAAGACATCAGAGATTTTGTGTCCTAATAACATTCCCTTAAGCCTTCCACCTTCTTTGCCTTTTAAGTTGTTTACTAACAAAGATAAATGAGCTTGCCTAGGCAGGACAATGACAGTAGTTGGCAGATACATTGCTCACACAGCTGACCCTATTCAATTTTAAAACAAAATAAATTTATGCTGTTTTGTTTTATGTATGACTTATTAAATTACTGATATAGAAGTAGTCTGCCCCAGATTGCAGGGGTCTGCTAATGCATTGAGCTGCAGACATTCCGTAGCCTTAAAAAAAAACAAACAAAAAAGGTTTACATTAAAATTAACATGAAAAAGAGACAGGTTCAGATGGAATGAGAGATGAGGGGGAAAATAAAAAAAAAGTCTTGTCTAATTGCCTTCCGGGAACCCAATATGCTATCAACTGCCACGATTTAAAAAGCAGCTGATGACTGAGAAAGACAGCTACGACACATTAAAGCTATTCATTCAGAAGGTGGAATGATGCTTCAGAAATTGTTGTATCCAAAGAGTTTTTGTTGAACCTCCAAAACTAGATGCACGCAGAAACATCCTGCGAAAATGTAATAGTTATTGCTGATTTGAGAAAGATCCATAAAAACTGTTAGTTTGAGGCTAAACATTTTTAGGTAGAATTAGGAATTTTGGAAACCATAGAGTCAAGGCTTGGGTTTGAACGGACCTTAAAGATCATCGAGTTCCCAATTCCCTGTCACAGGCAGGGATGACACCCACTAGACCAGGTTGCTAGGGGCCTCATCCAATCTGGTCTTGAATGTTTCCAGGGATGGGGCATAAACAGCTTCTCTGAACAACCGGTACCACCAGTTAAGAGCACCGTGGTGGTGTCTTACCACCAGTTAAGAGTTACTTCCTAATATCTACTCTAAATTTTGTCTTTTAGTTTAAAACCATTCCCTCTTGTCCTATCACGCTCTGCCTGTAAAGAAACCTGCTCTCACTCCTTTTTGTAAAAGCTCTTTAAGTACCAAAAGGCTGCTCTAAGCTCATCCCAGAGCCTTCTCTTCTCCACGGCTGAACAGTCACAACTCTCTCAGCCTGTCTTCATAGGAGAGATGTTCTCATCATCTTCATGGCCTCTTCTCTGGACTTTCTCCAGCCGGCCCATGCCCTTCCTGTGGTGGGGACCCCCAGAGCTGGACGCAGTGCTCCGGGTGAGGTCTCAGGAGGACAGAGCAGAGGAGGAGAATCCCCTCCCTCACTCTGCTGCCCACTCTGCTTTGGATGCAGCCCAGGAGGTGTTTGGCCTTCTGGGCTGAAAGCACACATTGTTGGCTCAGGCCCAGGTTTTCATCCGTGTGAACTCCCAAGTCCTCCTCTGTAGGGCTGAGTTCATCTCTCAGTTTGTGCTCGTGTCTGGGACTGCCCTGACCCAGGTGCAGCACCTTGCACTTGGGATTGCTGAACTTCACAAAGACCTTGAGTTCTGTTTGCTGTTTCCTGTGAAAGTTGCATCACGATGATCTGAGAGACAACAAAAAAAAGACTTTGCTAACTTATATGCAACCACTTTTCTAATTCAATTAATGGGTATCTCACATGCAATAATTAATATGAGATTGCAAAACAACCCTGAAACTATTTAGCATCTCACTTCCAGGTGGGGTGGACATTTGGTCCAATCCTTATCACCATAGCCCTTGTGTCTTTCTTTACAGCAGCTCTAGATAATAAGGTCAGAATTCAGTCAGGGAAGGTCTATATGACACAAAGATTCATTCAGGAAAAACTGTGCAAAATAATAAAGGGAAAAGAAGTTTTTTCAGAAAACCCTTGAAGAATACCAGCATCCAAAACATGCAAAGGCACAAAACTGGGGCTTTGCTGAATTCTTCAGGCTTTTCTTCTGTATTTCTAATAAAAACCAATGAATCCCAATGTTCATTGCATTACAAGAGAGTGTTCTGTAATAATGAAATTAGGGAGACTAAGAAATAAAATACCCATTGCTCCAACTGTCAAGTAATTATAATCTACTCCCTTTTAGACCAGCAGAGCAGTGTGAGCCATCACATTTGCATGGCTTCAGTAACTCAGTTTTTGCATGGTGTCTCCTTAACAGGAGACAAAATGGCATCGTGACAGAAAAATAATATGTGGAAAATAAAACACATTAGTTGTAATAATTTTTAAAATTATGTTCTACATGTACTTGGCCAGGACAGCACGCAACCAGTCTCAGTGAAAACTCCTTCTCTCCATATAGCCAAAAGGATATCTCCTTCTTAAGTCTTCAGATATCTGTTTGATAGGTTGAGGGTTTTTTCATAAAGTAAGCTCTAGTTGCACTCTGGATTCTGCTCCAGACTTCCCATACTCCCCAAATTTATTCCCTCTCCTGAGATTTTATTGCGAGCACAGACACTATGATGCATGAAATCATCTCCATTGTTCTTCATATTCTGTTAGCAAGAATACAGAATGTTTATAAATAACAAACATATTGCATGGGTAAAATATAAATCACCATACTATTCAGAAAAATACTTTGACGTGGCCTGCAGTACTAATCCTATCCAGTGATTATTCCCACCCCAATCCCTACCAGTTTCAGGGTAGCTTCTTAAAGCAGCACTTGAATAACACTGCAGCTACGTAACAGAATTCTGTGCTGGACAAGTCTGCATAGAGTCAGGGAAGTGCCAAGACACTGCAATTTCTCTATTTCCTAAGAGCAAAAAAGTGAGTAATTCCCTTAATCCCAGTTTCCCCTCATTTGGCCTCACACACACATTGCAAAAACTATATAGAGGTCCCAGATGCTTGCGCTAAAGACAACTATAGAAGTTCAATTACTCAGTTTTTACAGGACAAGAAGAGAGAGAAGGGCAACTTCAGACTGAAGAAAGACAATGAATTCTGCTGCATGAGTGACCAGAGAGTCAGGGCTCAAGCATACCCTGGGGCTCTAAGCTAAAATTGCAGTTGAAATCTGCATCGTGACCTCAATCATGGTCACATAAAACACAGAAGTCAAAAAGGTCCCTAGCTTGCAACCAGAACCTAGCTGAAATCACAGGGGCAGGAGTTCAACATGAACTAAAGGATCAAGATCCAAAACATAATGGCAAGATTATTTTTCCGCATGTAATGATCAGATATATCCAGTAATACACAATTTAGCTAAACCATGTTGTGCTAGGTCAGTTAAAAGAGATTTTTTTTCCCAAATGGTAGATAATTTTTAAAATTATCAGTTGCACGTTTCTAAGTAAAAATTAGAATGAATCGCAGACTCTGTTTTCTGCTCACTTATCTCCAGTGTTTCAGGAGAGGATCCCTGTTGCAGTGTGTCTCTGCACTCTCCTCCCCCTTCTCCCTAGGTGGTTTGCTCCTTTGTTCTCCTTAGCTCTGTATGTTATTAGTTCTTTTGAATTATGCACTCTCCCCTATCAGAAGTCTATTGGTGTGTACCCCTGCCCTTCTCCCCTCAGACTTTCCCAGGCTGGCTCTTCGGAGCTAACTCACTCCCCTTTTCCCCTCCCCTATAAACCCCTGCCAGCATGTTCTGGGGGTCGCCGTCTCTGGGCTTTCAGACCCTCTGCCTCTCCCCTGCTTCCCATCCCCCCTTCTCCTCCCCTGGAACCCCACCCGAAGATCCTTATAAATGTCCCTGGAAGACCAGAGACTGTGTCCGTACGTTTCTCCGTCCCACCTTGTTTCCCGCCGGACTTCTGTCCCCCGAGCTCCTGCATGCTCCCCGCATCCGGCGCCCTGCCCAGTTCGCGCGTCCCGCGCTGCCATTTGCCTTTCCGTTGTGGCGTTGTGGCTGCGGCTGCTTATCGGGGACACAATGTCACAAATCACTAACAGGGAGATGCTTCTCTTACCTCCTTCCTGTCGTAACAGTTAATTCTGAGACACTGTAGTAAATCTAATTAAATACCAGTCCAAGAAATATTGATATTCTGATACAGGACATAGTCCAGCAGAAGCTAAAATGCTTAAAGCTATAGAAGCACGTGTAGAAAGGAATACTTTTGATTCAGCTTTCAGTAGTTGCAGCATGCAGTTGGGGCACGTTCACACCAATCACCTCACTATTAGTCTAGATTTCAGTGGCCTACGTGCTAACAAATTAAATGCTACCTGCTATAGCATTTGACTGCAAAAACCATTGTTTTTTACAAACAGCGGCATAGATCCGTGGGCAGAACTATTATTGCATTTGATTAAAGTTTCTTTACAAATTCACATTATTTCTGAGATACAACTGAATTTTACATCTCATCCACCAACATCATGTCCAGTGATAATCAGTAATGTTGAGAATCAGTTCAAGCTGTCTCAGTAACAAAAAGGAACTCACTCGTGCTTTTTCATTTCAGTTTCATTACAAAAGCCAGTCTGAGCAGAAAAAAAACCAGCATTTCCAGTCATTTGGGTACAGCCACCTGTCCTCAGCTTTATATACCTGCAGACAAGTAGGGTTTTAAGAAACAAATAAGGAAAACTCTGATGATATGCTACCAGGATTTCTAGACAGCTCTAATTCCAACACTTCCATATTTTTTTCCTTATTTTCTTCCTTATTTTCACTCTCCTTGTATTTATTGTTCTATCAGTAGCACCATCCTCAGAAGCTGCCCTGCCTGGCAAGAAAAATATTAAAATAGGTATGGCAGTAATAACACACTGAATCATGAGCCTTTACTGACTAAATGGTCCAACTGCCTTAGCAGGAACAAAAAATAATGGTGTGGAATACAGAGAAGACAGACTATGACAGGTTATAGTAAGAGAAATCAAGCCTCCAGCTTGACAGTAAGGCTTGTTATCAAGCCTTGCTGCTTGATAAAACCTCAATTTTTAATCAACAACTTCCATTTATTTGTGCATAATATAAAGTTTAAATTAACTTCAGACAAAGCTAAGTAGATTTTTCTTAATTGGCATCCAAATTATGTTTTCTGTCCTCTGCATCCTTTTAAAAGCTAAAAGCTGTGTTGCTGTGTGGCAGCCTTATTGGGAATTTCACCATTCTGTTTTTCCATGAACGCAAACTAGTACACTTTTAAGACCCACTTATATTACTTTATGGTTTTAGACCATTCCCATATTACAGCCCCAAATCCTAAAGCAAGTAATCTTCACACATGCAAGTTCTGCTGCCTTAAAGAAAGAGACCAAAAAAGTTATTCTGATAAGCTGAGTTTTGTTGGGAAAATGAAATAGGAAAAAGATTGGCCTAACTAAAAAGGAATAATGTAAGAGAAGAAACCGGAATTTTTTCCTGACACTGCTAAAGTGCATTTTATCTTTCTGAAAGACATAGCCTAATAGAATATCTTGCTTTGTTTACAGGATATATTTGATATATTCATTTCTTACATATATCTTAACAGGGATGTCTTCTGCACATTCCACATGTGGTGAGACTCTCTACATTTGCCTGGCGTAGAACAAACAGTATAAATGATATCTTGAAATAAAAATTCCATTTATTCTCAAGTGAGACCTGTAGTCCAAATATACTTTAAAAAATTTAATTTTTAACTGATTCATGGAGACCTGGTGGTCAGCACCCAGAATGAAGACTGTTTGTCAAAACAGAGCCTAAGCAGTGATAGAGTTCTCTATGTGATTCCCATTTATTCTGAAAATCCCTTTAGAGTGGAAATACAGCATTGGTAAAAGTCAGGGTCAATGCTTAGAATCTCCATATTCAACTCTGAGACTATATTAAAAAGCAAACAGCTCCTGATAAGTTTTGTATTTTTAAATATCACCCACTCCCATGTATCTCTTTCTTTAAATAGCAAATGCAAAAAATTAGTTTTTGAAAGATCTTGACATAATATCTAGTGGGTAAGACAATTCACGACCTTACAACTCCTTTCCCTTCCCTCCATTCTCTCTGAACAGGCCAATAGCTCTTGTCCAGGAAGACCATCCATTATCACAGTGACAGTTATTGATTTTAATTAAAGTAGCAGAAAGAAGCTGAAAATATTAAGCCCTATTCTTTCACGTTCCAGGAATCAAAATAAATGGTACTGAGAATTTGCACTGACACAACCACATATTTACGCCTATGTCCAAAGCTCCAGACAATCTGCACAAGAGATGCCAAGAGAGAACTCCAAGAGCTTTAATTAGCATAGAAAGCTGATTTGATGGTAGGTACAACATGTAATAGTCTTGGCACCAGCAACTCATCGGAAGAAGGGAGTCCCTATTGCAGTGAAAAACTTGATGGGCAGCAGTAGTCACTTGATTTGTTTATATAACCAAACAAGCTGTTTTGCCCTTTTGTTTTTTCCCCCCTATTGCTTATTCCGTGCCTGCAAAGAAAGAAAGTGTTTGGGTTAACATCCAGAGACTCACAATTACAAATTGAAATGCCTGCCAACTGCATAAATCTCAGTAGCCATGAAAAGGAAAAAAGCTTTTTCCTACAATAAGAGACCTAGGCACACATACCCACACACACAGAAAGCAGGAGTACAGTCTGCTCTGAAGCTATGTATTCTTGCACGTATATCCCCAAGCTACAGAAAAATATTTCAATCCCCAACTTTAGAGAAGTAAATAGGTTCAGAAAGGCTGTGTTTCATATAAACTTGCACAGCATGATTTTGTTGAGGGTTTGTTTTTTTTCTGGCACATCAGAAGCAGCATCTTACAATACAGCTCTGCTGCCCTGCAAGAAGTGATGAAATGATATTCACACGGCAGAGGGCAGACCATTGGATAAGTGCCAGATATAAAGGACTGCTACTCTAATGATTAAAAAAAAAATCTATTAATCTCTTAACCTCCATCTGATCAATGGGCTAAAATTGGTTTTAAATGTGATCCCACTATATTTTAGAATAAGCTGACTAAGGACAGACCTATGCAGTCTATCTTCACCCTTTTAAAGATTTCATATCACTGTTATGTGGATAAATTAACAGAAATTTTTCTGTGTGTTTTATTTTCTCTGTGTAATTCCTGCAGTAAAATAAAGTGATTTACCCAATGATTGTCATGTGTAAATGCTTAGATATTAATCATCAATTTTACATTTTACATTTACATTTTACATTTACATAACAGCGCAATTTTTCCTACTTTCTCTCAAACAACCAAAATATGATACCACATCCATAACAGTTTTGTTCCATCTGTAAATCCATCTGGTTTTCTTAGTATGTGCCCTTGAAATACTGATGGATTTGGGGAAAAACACATTCCAAATAAACAAGTTTCATATACAGCATTTCAGTTTTGGAATGCAAGAATTCGTCCTGCCTTTCAATCTGAAATTCCACTGCATTCCTGTAACAGTTATCTCCGTCTTGCAGGTTGTAGCCATTTGTTGTCACCTCAATGTTTATTCCTTTCTCTATGATACCTTTTGAACAGATACCTGACTTCAATAAATGAAAGATGTAATAGAGAAGGTATTTGAAGGCATGAAATTTATCCATCTTTTTTTTTCCCCAAGGATTTGTGAATTTGGCTGTTTCCTTGGTGTTCCTCTTCTGTTTGATTATCTTCATCTTACGGGCATAGGGATTCCAGGGGAGCTAATGTGACTGTGGCTTCTTTTGGAGCCATGTGCTGAACAAGCTTTCCTGCTCCTGCTGGCTGAGTGACAGGTCCTGAGCACAGGTGTCTCTCTGATCAGGGTCATAGAGGAGAACCAGCTACTTCTGATGCGCTCTGAAATCAAATAAAAGCAATTCCATGCTAGGCAGGGGCATCATCTGAACCAGTGACACTTTTCCCCAGACAACACTAAGTAAGAAATTCACCTTGTGCAACAATCTTCTGCCACCTAGAGAGACACTTGGCAGAAAAAATGGTGTAAAATTAGCAACTGTCACTTACTCAATTTGCACAGAAAAAAAAAAAAATTAATTGTTTCCACTTATTTTGAGCTTTGACAAGGCAAGCAGGAAGCTAATGTTTCCAGCACACGCTGTCTGGGGTAGACTGCAGCATAAATGTTCATCAATCCTGAAACCAATTACTGTTCTTCTGTCCATCAGTGCAGACACCATTTTCTCTGCATGAATATTCATTAATCAGACCACTATACACTGCAGCTAAGTTCAAAGACACTTTCCTCATCATGAAATGCAGGTCAAAACTTACCACAGCAAAAATACATTGTAAGGCACATGGTTGAATTTTGGCAGTATATATCAATTTGCTCACAGGACTGTGGGAAATTCTCTAGACTTGTGACTTCTTGGCTTGGACTTTGTTAATGACTGAAATAGAGGACACAAAGGATTTGGGGAGGGCGTGCAAGCATTTACCCACCAGGAGATGTCCCATCAGGGAATGACCCTTGAATCATAGCATGAACAGTAAAAAAAAAAAGGAGTTTTGGAAACCTTGTGCAACTATGAGATGACTGTACCAATAAGTGAAGGGAATGAGGAATGCTGAATTTCATGCTACTCTGTAGGGTGTATTAAAAAAAAAAAATCAAATTTTTTCCCAAAGACATTAATCTTTCCAGGTTTTCAAGAACTCCATGTCTCACTCTCAGCTGACAGAATACAGTCACCTTGGGGTTATATTGAACAGAAGCAGCTATTGATTGGAAAAGTGTTTGCAGATTAGGAGCTTTGCAAAAGAGTTACACAGCAATCTCTATTAATTGGATAGTTTCAGCACTTGAAACTTAATTTCTATCTCCATTTAAGTGAGTCAATATTGTGGAAACAGCTAGAAAACAGGTCTGGCACAATAAAACTGCAGTTCTCTTCCTGTTTGTTTGGATCAGTCTAGTCAAGAGCAGAATGTGTCTACCTTCAGGCTAAATAACCATTGGCCTCATGCTCCATGAAAAGGCTGTAATGGTTTCCATTTGGCACTTTGTACCAGGGATTCATGAAATGTTCCAAGTTTACAGAATCACAGCTTGTCTCAGAAGGAATTTTGCATGATTGCCTAGTCCAAACCCCTCAGCTCAAGCTACAGCATTTTGCCCAGAATCATGCTCAGCTGGGTTTTGAATATCTCACAGGCAGGACACTCCACAATCTCTCCAGGCAGTAGAGCTTCTCTCTGTTCCAATGTTCTGCCTCTGCCTGTAGCAAAATGGTTTCCTTGTGCTGAGCCTTCTCTTTGAGGGTAAATAATCCCAACTCTCAGCTTCTGCCTGCACGTCCCTGTGTACTCCCTTAATCAACTTTGTGCCCTTTGCTCCACATCTCCTCTTGTACAGGAGACCTGGGCACACAACCCTACATGTGGCAGGCAAGAGTGGAGCCAAGGGTTACCTGTCTCGAACTGCTCCCAGTATTCTTCCTAACACAGCCTTCTCCACCTCAAGGGTGTGTTACTGCTTCATGTTCAATGGTTTTGGCCCACCAGGCTCCCCAACATCGTTTCTGCAAAGCTGCTTCCCAGCCCCTGCTCTGTACTGGTGCATAGAATTATTCTCCCCTGGACCCTGCGCATGCCTTCGTTGAACTTTATGAGTTTCTCCTTCGTCCATTTCTCCAGCCTGTCAAAATGCCTTCAAACAGCAGCACAGACTTCTGGTGTTATCAACCAGCCCTCACAGTTGCACTTTTCCTTCAGACTTGCTCAGGCTGCAGTCTGCCCTGCTCTCTAGGTCAGGAATATTAGTGTTGGTCCCAGTGTTGACTCTTGGGTATCCTACCAGGGACTGCCTCCAGCCAGACTTCAAGCCACTATCACCACCTGCTGAGACCAGCAGTTCAGCTTCTTTCCAGAGCATCTCCCTTGTCCACTTGTGTAGAGATTTTTTTTCACCAGTTGTCTACTCTTGACCACTTTTTAAGACATCAGGATTTCCAGAAAGATCAAATTCTGTTAAGTTCTGTTTCTAGGAGGATCAAGCAACTAATCCTTACAGACTGTAAGATGAATACTTATGCATTGGCTGTGCTGAAACAAGATGACTGGTCATAGTAATATTGTCAATATTGCTCCTCAGTTCTCTAGGAAATAGAACATCCCACTGAACAGGGATGAAGAGCAATTATACCATTGAAGGAAGCCCACTGTGTTTCTGCCTTCAGAGGCTAATATCCCAATGTGACTAAAGCAGAAACTGAGCACTTTTTCTGAAAAACAACATGACCTTTAAGAAGAAAAGAAAAAAGTCTTATTTTTCTTCTGCTATACAAAACAGAGAGCTTCTGCTTGAAACTGCAGTGAATCTGAGCCCTAAGCTAACATCTGGAGTCTTGCACATCTGTAGCTTAACTAAGACTCAGAGCATTTTTGTTAAGTAACTTTCAATATGTATGGTTTTTTGTAACACTGAATAGAAAGACATAAAATTTTACAGGACTAGCAAAGGTAGGATGGAGACACCAAACAAAATTCTCAAAACAAGTTCTCAAGGTTAGCCAAGTTCTTTAATTTTGACAAACACAGCACCTATTTAATACTTAGAAATACCTGAACGCCTCATGCATCATGACATTTCCAGTAAGAAAAAGCATTTATAGCTCTCCTGCACCTATTTAAGAGCAAGAATAACAGATTTCCCATAAACAAGAAACATGGGCACAAACTCCCAGAATCCAAGTCTTTCTGATCATTGGTCTTACAGAGGGAGAGATACCTCTTCACATGTTTGAAAGCTCCACCTGCTCACACTTGCTGAGGCATGTAGTTCTGCTGGAACATAGAAATTACTGTATTCTTCTCTTATTCTGTATAACTGCTGTAAATGTCAGTGCTTTGCTCATCCAAGCCCCATTGCACAGCTAAAGTTACCAGTAGAAATTATCAGTATCAAGTGAAGATAAAACTCTCCCAAATCTGGTTTATGATGGATCATTGTGTCCTTTCTTTCCCTTGACACATATAACCATTTCATCCATACCTCCTACCTGGAATGAGAAAGCCAAACTTTTTGAATGCATCTCCCCTAACTTCTTAAATCTTTTACTCTCTCAACAAAGACTTGGTCATGTTGTTTTTACTGTGACAATATGATGTGTGCTAATAACTTTCTGATTTGCTGTCACTAGTGTCTCAGCAGTTGTTTTTTCATCATGGACTTCTCTTTGAAGATTATTAGTCACTGTCAAGGGTGACCTGTTAGCTCTATTGTTAGTGGTTAATAAATGATTTTTCTTTACATAATTTATACCAAAAATTAAACTCTAAAGGTTATGCTAGATGTTACCAATTCTAAAGACCAAGTCTAAAAGTGCAGGTATTAAAAAGGTGAGACGCACGAAGCAGCACAGCTATTCTTGGGCAAGCATTAATAATTAGATATTACTTTGGAGAAAGGGCAATGCTTCATCTGCAGATGAAGTATTATCTTCAATATCTCTTTGTGCAGTTGGTGGAACATTCCCACTGATTGTGCTTCTAATCTCAAAATAAGTTGGCAGGTTTGCCCTTTTCTAGCTGAAATATAGTCTCTTCTGGGAAACCTTTACCAACACACCCTGACAACTGTTATGTCCTATTAAAGGTTGTTCACTGATATTTGTAGTATCTTAAATACACACTGCATTATTACAGGTGAATTCTACATTTGCTTAGAGTAAAGATTAAGCTGAAAACAAAAGCCAAACAGATTTCCAGGGGGCTGCCTTGTTTAGGACGCAGACTCATTGTTGGGCTAGACTATTGCTGTATATTATAGAGTTGCTTCAGGAACAGCAAAATCAGCTGGGGATGAAAAATAGGCAGTTGTCAGACTCCAGGAAAAAAGTGGTCATTTATGATTTCTTGCTCTCTGAAAACAAGAGGGTTTCACAGACCCTTTTGATGGAAAATGCAAAAAAACCTCTGTAGGACTGACCACTACACCAGAGTGATATTAAAAATTACTCTCAAATATTATTTTTCTTTTTCCCAGATGGCAGTAGGAGATGCCTCTTTATGTGGCAAAAGGGTTTTTTTGTTGGTTTTTTTTTTTGGTTTGTTCTGGGTTTTTTGTTTGGTGGTTTGTTTTTTTTTTTTGGTCTAGTTTTATTTGGTTTGAAAAACCCCCCACAAAACTGCTGATCACATGAGAAAATACAAAATTTCATTGCTTTCATGAAGAAGGAACATGCACGATAGTCATTTAATGGTTGGAAAGATTTACCTCAGCTTCAATCAAGTAATAAAAAAAAAAAATCTGCTTGCTGATTATGCTGAATAATGGAGAAACTATACCAGAAATTAATGCACTTATTAAATTATCCCTTTAGGGCTGGCAAAACCGTTCACACTCCATTTTTGTGAAAAATCTACCCTGGAACATCTGATGTCAACACAATTTGGCTTTTATATTTCTAACAGTTTAAGGTACCCATTTGTGTTTACCATAGTAGCAAAGGACTGCAACAGTTAGGTTTTAAGAAAAAAAAAAAAACCCAAAGAAAAGCAGCAGCTTCAAATTCTTTTGAGAACCAGAAGTTAGAGTTTAGCAAAATATTTCCACTAGATCAATTATTGCTGAGAGTGTTACAATATTGGTTAACAGACAACATCTTGATAATATCCAATTGTCACAATTCAGAACAATATGAAATAAAAACACATCACATTTTCTTGTGCTACTTTTAAACTTGTGCACAAGTACCAGAACAGTAACAAAACAATTTTTTCAAGTTATTAAAAGTATCCATAAAAACAACTCTGCTGACATCTGTCAGACATTCCTGGGCTAAAAGACAAGGGTCACTGGAAGGTAATTTTATATACAGTGCTACAGCATGTAATTAAATCATGTTAATTGCCACATTTAATCATTAAGGATGGTTTTGTCAAACATGTTTAGGCTAACTACAAACTCAATAGACACATTCTGTAGACAGTGTTTGCAGGAAAGGAAAGTTATTTGCCCTTGTATGCAGTTGCATATATGGATTTAGAAACAGCACCAACCTGTCTATAGTCAGTCATATTCAGAAAACCTCATCCCATCTATTTCTCTCTGTGAGCCAGCACATCCTGCTGAGGTGTGTATCCTGTGCTCCTGCAGCTCTCCAGCAGGAAAAAATCAGTGTGCTCAGGAATTCAGCAAGAAAAACAGAACAGTGGGGCATTTTCAGCTTGCAATAATCTTAAAGTTAAGTGCTATGCACTCAACTGTAAAATATAAAATCCCATTAGCTTACTTGTTTTGTGAAAAAAACACCACAACCTGACACAAGTTTAGCTTGTTTTCTTGCCCATCACAAAATAGTATTTTCCAATATTTATTGCAAAAGACACAGCCTTTATTACTACTAGTGATCCAGCCACAGCCTATGAAAATCAGCCAAAAGACTTATTCCTAAGAATTTAGAATTAAACACATGCATAGAATGTAGCCAAATTTTAAACAAGGATTGGAACTTATGACCTTCAAGTATAAACTTCAATAGTGACATTTGTAAATTAATCTTTAAGATTAATTTAATGACATGAGGTTGAATACTTTGTTAACCTCAGCTGAAAAAGCATTTTCTTTATATTTTACAAGTCCTTTTTTAACCTCCCCATTTCTTTTTATGTCCCTTGCATACAAAATCTGTATTTTATAAATGAACAATCACAGGCAGAAAAACCATAGATATCCACTAATACAAGTGGTTTATCTTCATGTGAGACTTCAAGGAAATACAGTTTATTGTGTGGGATCTGAGTCTGTGTGTCCTGAGTATTCCTCCAACAACAGACATGTAAGAAGTCACTTTTGTCACACCTTTGAGAATACAAGAAAAATTTCACAGCTAAAACATATTCAACAAAACATATTAAATTAGGTGCTGTGTACTTTACAAAGTAAATTGAACCAAACACACCTACACAAGTGACTTCGAGCTCCATGACTATTTTAATAAATAAGAATTGCTTGGTTTAGAAGAGAATGGATCTCTGACTTAATGGAAAAATGTTCAGCCTTTGGTGTTCTTTCATTTTGTTTTTACTGGGATGGAAAAAAAGAAAAAGAAAGGAAGAAAGTATGAATAACCAGGTAAATTCATGTTATTTTTATTACAAGAGATAAGGAAAATAAATTTCAGAACATACCCCCCCAAAAAGAACTTTAAAAAAGTAGATCTTCAATTTTATGTATGTCAGATGGCTGAAACTGAAAAATTGACTGGTGCTACATAAAGCCAAAAATCACACACAGTCCACACTGAGATTTAGCTCACGTAAGTAAGAAGAAACAGAAAGTGTTCCAGGACTGTAATTACAGAATAAAATGTAGGTGCTTATATTGTAAATTATGAATCCGTCTACAATCCAATTAAATGTGTCTCACTTTTCCAAAAAAACATTTTGCAGTAACAATATGTACAAGGTAATTGAGCTTATGAGAGACAGGCTTACAGAGTGAGCATGACTATGCATCTCTGAAAGCTTATGAATTGAGAAGATGTTTTAAAGGATTTTCTAGGCAGCTGGAATGCAGGAATCTGGTTTTGACAGCTTAATGGGGAAATGGAGAGAAAGAAACTGCGTGTAAAAGGTGGTGTGCAAGAGGGCATGAGAATGAGACAGGGGGAGAGAGCAAGAAGAGGGAGCAAGTGGGAAAGAGCATGAGGGAGAGGGAGGAAGTGCATGAGAGCAGGCAGGAGCGATGGCAAGAGTAACAGCGAGGGCAAGTGCGAGCAAGAAAGCAAGCACATGAGAGCACGTAGGAGAAGGAGACCTTGTCTAAAACATTCAGTAATGCCAGCTATTAATAACAGATGTAAGAAACCAACTTGTCTCCAATGAACTGTGTTTTGACCCACTTATTGCAGAAGTCAAACATGACCTAACACAGTCGGGCTGGGAGCACTGAAGTTCAGCTACTGACACTGTGTTTAAAAGCAGTATCAATTAATTGGTTGAAAATCAATTAAAAAAAAGAAAATAAGCAGAAACCAGGAGGGGCAAGTAAAGTCTGATACAGGGGAAGGGTTTCTTATGCTGGTGATTCACATTGGTACAGTTTGTATAGTTTCTCTGCCTCCTTTGCAAAGCACAATGTGCAGGCATGTGTTGATTAAATGACACCATGGACTTAAACAGAGACTAAACTGTTGCCCTGAAGCATTCCCACTAATAATTCCTTTTATATTTGAGGCAAATTTCACATTAGACTCTACGAAAGAGAAGGAATACATGTGAGAGCCCTGGACCATTATGTGGATCAAGTGATGCAAAAAGATGTCCTCTAGTCTATGTCTCACTGTCACTCCACAGACTCAGGTGGAAATGGAGTTCTGGGACAGCTTCTGAGAGCAAACAAGTAGCTTGGATCAGTATTTCCCACGCAGAAAGGAAATGTCTTATATTATATCCAAAATGAAAGAAAAATAAGGTGTAGAAGGAGTAGGAGAGACTCTAGAAACACAGCTGGAAATTAGCTAGCCCCAGTCCTTGCAAGAAACAGTTTGGGTTTTGGTTTAACTGGGGTGAGTTTCTGTACCCTGTTGCATACTTTCCTGTCTATGACTTGTGGGTTTGCAAGCTTGATGTCTTTTGGAGCATATCTGACCTGAAAGTACAGCTCCCTTCTTCTGTCTGTCCCACATGATGTCAGGAGTCCCACTACTCATTGACAGATGACTGTTTCTAATTTTACTTTAAAATCATTTTAGCTTCCTTTCTAAAAGTAAGAACCGAAAATATAAGTAATTGCTAATCCAAACACCGACCAAGGTTCATGTTTCCTCACTTGTAGCTGTGTTGCATAGTATAACATTAAAAACCTAACCCACACTGAACAGTCTGCTTGCCCAGCATCCTTCCAGGAGTCTACTTCCCAACCAGCCTTCAGCCTTCTGGAAGCAGTAAAATGCTTCTGCTGAAGACACGGAATAATTCTGAGAGAACTAAAAAGGACTTTTCATAGATCTAGGATTAATGAGCTAGATAGCTTGTCACTATTTGCTCATTATAAAGCAAGCTCAGAACAGTAATGGCTAAAAGTCATTAACTTCTGGCAGCAGCTCAGTGACATATGGGAAGAACTGGTGGCCTCAGCTCACTTCTTAGAATGTGTAGCATTTCTCATTTGTCAGTCCCAGCAGAAAGACCACAGCTTGAATGCAGATTGGAGAGCTGCTTTCTACATCCCAAGTATCAAACCTCATGGAATTGGAAACTACCAGAGGAGCTGCTGTGGCTGCTGGGATCTGTCTTCCCTGAGTTGCACACATCAGTTTCAAATTAGGTAACTTGGCATCTGCTGTGGATACTGACTTCAAGGCAAAGGGATTCTTAAAATAAAGCAAAACTCCCAAATCATTATATTTCTTTAACAGCAACAGAAACATATTCAAATGCACTTGCTGCTCAATCACACTTTTTATCTTAAATCATGGCTCTTCAGTTCTCTCTCTCCTATTTTGAAGAGCTGCATAAAACTTCACAGCATTATTCTTAATCATAATTGTACCTGCAAACAAGATGGAATTTACAGCACTTGAGATTTAGCAAAAAGTGCTAGCACACAACAGCAACCTTGAACTACTTCTAAAAAAAAACCATGCTGGCAACTGGGTAAGTTTATATTAAGTTTAGTTTGGGTTTTTTCAGTCACAGGAATATGCAATAAAATTCACAGTGGTTTGAACAGAAAACTTGTAGTTTGATCAATGGCTTGATCCACCCAGTGGTGAAGTAGAATTGTCCCTTCAGATTGAGTAGGAACATTGTCAGACCTGTGGCAGCCTGCGAGTTGAAAGGTGCGAAATATAGAGAGACAGAGAGGAAAACCCACACCAGAAATGCTGATAATCTTTTGAGTATGTAAATTTCTCTTCCAGTAAGTATTGAGACAAGCAAGGTCTTGAGGTTCTTTGCAAAAGCCGCTACCATGTTTTATGTTTTTTAGGTAGCAGTGGTTGAATCCAGAATCCAAATTACAAAGCAGTCCTTGTGCAATTCCCATTTACACACAAAAGTCAACCCTATGTGTCATATCTCATTTTGGAACAGACAAATCAGAAGTTTCATGACGACATATTGTAAGAAACTAGTCTGGCCACCAGCTTCCACCAGTTTTGCCCTGTGTTGAAAACAGCATTAGGTTATCCTGCCATATATTACATCCGGATGTTGTTTACATGTCTGCTTTTATCCCAAGTAGGAATAAAATCTAAACCCCTAAACACAAACAACTTAACCCAGGCACATTGCCTCAGGGTGTGCAGTTGCTTTTCCTCAACACTTCTCTAAATAGCTACGCCACTCTGAGAATCAAAACAGCCAGTGACAGAATTTGCCACAACATTTTGGTCATGTTGTTTCTGTTGAACTCAAGTCAAGAGCTTATGAACAAAAATACATGGTTTCTTTGCTTTCATTTTTCACTAATAAATACTTAGTATGAAAAGCATGTTTTATTTCTATTGCTACTCCTTAACACCAAATCTTTTATCCACTGAGTAATTCACTGCTGCCTACACTGTGACACAGAGCATGCCTGACATGTACAGCTTTGTTTCTGTGTGGTTTAATACATGGCAACTGAAGATCCTGTACTCAGTCCAAGTAGTACAGTGTGAAATCAGGACAACTATTTTTCTACAATTGCAGAACTCACTGCTGAAACTTTAGGACCATGTTATTGTTCAGATATCAGAGAAGATGTTTAGACATAATGTGCTTTTACCAGAAAAACCATATGTTCCTACAACTTTATGTTATAAGAAAAGGTCAGCTGTATTTTAAAAGTAGAGATGCAAAAACCTAGAAGACAAATCAGTGGACAAACTTTAAGCCAAGGACTTAAAGCTGAAGCATCTATTTCATTCTGTTGACTGTAATGAATACTGAGCAACAGAAGTCAGTAGATCCAGAACATCTAGACATGGCAAAGCAGTAGCTTAAATAGCACGCTGAAAATACAGGCTTCCAGAGGAGTCTGAGATAGGATGAGCAGCCTCAAAGGATAGCAGCTGGATTTGCAACAACAGAAACAGATCTCAGTGCTGCTTCCAGAAACTGGAAAAGCAAGAGCAGCATCACATTTAATTAAAAGCAAATTGGAAAATCATGCTGATAACCACAAATATTGTGCTGATTTGATAGGATAGGTCACAGTCCTTTCAGCTTAAGACCATGACATGAACTGCAGATGTTCACAGGCACAATTACAGAAATACGAGTTTGCTGTTAAAAAACCAAAATGAAACCCATGCTTAAAGCTGTTCTATAAAGTAACTACTCTTAAAGGAGAAAAGCATAACAGCTCACTTAAACCACAAAGTACTCATAAATGCCTTCCCTGTACAATGATGAGAATATAATTATACCCTTTGCTGTGTTTTGTAGAGATCTTATTTGTCTTTTTAATTTATGACAAAGGTTTTGTCAGTTTCAGGTAAACTATAAGCTGTAAAAATAAAAATCTAAAAATTCCACATGACCTGAAGGCCTCTCCCCAGGAGGGAAATGAGGAATAATTTCTCACCAGTAGATCATGCTCAGTGTCTTTACAGCCTTCTGGGGAAATATTTTCAAATATGAGTTTCATTACTCAACTGCAAGAAGGTAATCCTAACGAAGGTTGTACTTATGCAAGAGCTTTGAAACGTCTGTGTGTATGCATAGATTTAAATGTAAACATCCTGATATTTTAGAGAAGTGCTTCTCAATTTCTTCCCAAGAATATCAAAAACTTTCACTGAATTTTGAAATTCTTTTTTCTCTGGAGGAAGACCAAAATGTCTGCAACCAGGACTCACACTGTCCCCACATACTGCTACAGCAGATAACTAAGTCAGAGGAGGGATACCTACTTTTGAGGACAGGAGAGTAATGAAAATTAATGTCTACCTTGGCAAAATGCAACCAAATGCAACCATTCTGCCAAATTATTTAGAATTGTAGAAACACCATTATTTCAGCAACTGTCATTTAATCTCACACAGCTCCAGCTGATGCTTTATTCTAACATTTTTTGAAGAGGGTTGCCAACAGTGATTGATACAAAACCTTAAAGTTCTCGAATTTTAGGTGATTGTAATCTGTAATCCAAAATAAATGAGCATTTAAAACTGAGAAGTACTTTGAAGTTAATAAAAACCTTAACAATGGCAGTAAGAGATGCCAAAAAAAATTCTGTCCTGGAAAAAAAAGAGATACAAATAAATTATTTATTTCCTGTTAACTGCTTGATTTTGTTTACTGATAGCTTTAGGCTTGGTGTCCTTAAGTTGTGTCTGCACCCATCAGATCTAGAACCGTGTTTTTAAATGAGATCTGGGTCCCCTGATGCACTTAGGTGAAACTAAAGTCAAACATACTCAACAAGAGTTCATGACAAAATCTGTCATTGAGTCGCTGATGGTGCTCATGTCAAGAGTCAACTCAGGCAACAGTTAAAACCCCACAGGGTTTCAAAAAATCCAACAGGATCCAACTTTGAATCACAAATACTGATCTAATCTGAGGCCTGATTATATCCTGGTTCTGTGCTTTGCATTTATTGCTAAAAAAATAGTAAAACTTACCTTTGTCCTCTATATACTGCTGTATGCAAGTACTGTAACTGTTTCCTTTAGAGTACAATACTAAAAGTCATTATAATGCCTTTGGGGCACAAATCTTTAATGGAGAAACCTATTAAGATTAAGCAAAAGCCTGTAAGGTAGACTTTATTACATTTTTAGACAAATCAAGGAGTTAGTGTTAAGACAGCTGACCTGTTCTTCCCAGTCTAAGAACATTATTAGCTCATACTCTCAGTTTTAAAGTATCCTGTGAGACATTCTACATTTAAAGATGAGCAATTATCAAAAGGGATTCATTTGCAACTCAAAATGGTCTCATTCTTTCCACATTTCTCAGAACACTTTATAAAAGAGTATTAAAAGAACTAAGAGTATTTGAGTGATTAAAATTAGTAGTCTACATTAAAATAATTTACATTTTGTTATTGAAAAATCCTAAAATAACAAAAATTGTTTGAACTATCTGGGAAATACTCCCTTTCTACAGTGAATTTAAAAAAAAATTAAACTAATTTTATTACACTGTAATTCTGAGGATGTTTGTTTTTATCCATGAATCAATGTGTTACAGATCTTGATTGTGATCCCTCCACAAAAGCAAGTGCTAGCATTGATTTACAGGGTATCAAGGGACACCACCTTTCCCTCTCACCCTCCCTCAATTTTTTTAAGGGTACAGTCCTGGTTATGACTATATAGGAGAATGTGATATGCAGCTAAATTATATTCCAGTCAACACATATCCTGTGAGCTTCCAAGAAGCATCACATACAGGACAGGGCAACATTTGTTATTCAGTAGTTTAGCTAAAACACATAGTTTTATTTTAGTAAGGATACATTTAGTCACAAGACCAAAAAGTATTTTTCATTTAATTAAAAAAAGCTCAGAACTAAAATGAAATTCACAAAACAGGGATGCTATTCATTATCATGTTCTCTATAGTCAAGATTTAATTTCCAACAGAAAATCTGTCAGCCAAAAACTCCCATTTGCTCAAGTTACTGATAAAGCGTTCAAATCCAAACACCCAGTAAGACCCCTTGTCCTGGGAGCAGCCAAATGCTTTTTCCCGCAATGTGCCATCTATTAAACCAATGAAGTTTCAAGAGATATCCACCACCCATATCTAAAAAGGGAAGGAATATGGAAAAAAAAATTAAAAATCAGCCAGTCTCTCTAACTCTCCTCTTGGGCCTCCTATTTTCTTAGAAAAAGACACTTAGTCACTGAGAAAACTAGAGCCCATGCTCAAGCACCCTGGATGGTTTTCCACAGCTTCAGAGGGAAGTCCACAGTAACAACTTCAGTTGGAAGGCCCTGTCCACTTCTCATCAAAGCTGAACATTTTTGCCAAATAGGTATGGGATGTTACTGACGATCTTACAGAAACCTTAAAGTGCTGTGAATGCCTTGATACAAGCACTTCATGTTTTGGGTTTGTTCTATCATTCAAGATAGAGAGAGCACTCAGGAAATTACACGAGTTAATCAAAGCCAGTATACTTTTATTTTACTCCTGATTTTAATTTGAAACCCCACATAAAAATGTATTATAAACATGAAACCTAAATCAATGCTTCCTGCCAAACATACAAAAGCCAGCTCAGTGGCAAGTATTTCCAGCTGCACTACAGTTTTGCCAGAATTTATACATCCTGAGAATTTACCACACCACAAAAAACTTTAGTTGAAGTCCTTAATTCACAAAATCTTTAAAACATGTTGCTTGATGCGTTTTGCTTCCCCTTTTCTCCCACTGTTTCTCCTGTTCCCACCAGGTCCCAGAGTCACCCCTGCCTTTGGGTATGTCACAGATTTGGTTGTGAGCCACTGCTGTCACATTACTACGTTGGTTTTCAACCACAGCAAACTTACAAGTGGCAGCACATTAGAACTGACAATTTATAGGTCTAAGAAATTGTAGTTTAAGTTGCTATTCATCAATGTAATTGGATGTTAATAATAGGATGTACAGTGCTGGCATGCATATCAGGTACACATACTATACATTTATTAAGTATAATTCATTCCACTGGAATTCTGATAAGGGCTGCTTAATTCAGGCTTTAATCAAATGTCAGAGGAGCCAGAAACTCAAGCAGAGACTCTTTGTCACAGGTGAAATATTGTGAATAAGTCAGAGACAGCTTTTTTAGTGTTAGTTGTGATTATACTTGGCTTTATCTCTACCGTCATACATTCTCTTCCCTATTTGCATTTATTTTTCTTGCAGCTCACAACTGAAAATGAATGGAACTCAATGTTATGTTCTGACTGCTTGTTCCAGTGATGGTTCTTCATTGCATGATTACCTTTAATGGATACGTAATATTTTTTTTTAGACAAGTGCATAAAAAAGGTAATCTGGAGATTTTCAAGCACATTTTTGGGATATTTTTGAGCTACATACATTGGGATCTTTTTGGCTGCATATGAACAAGTGCATATACACTTTCAAGCCATTATGCTAAATGCCATGATCATGTTAAGCACTCACTCATTTGAAAGTTCTGCCATTGGCACAAGATTAAAAAAGTAAGAGAAACTAATAACAGCTCATAATACTTGCTGATCTCTGTCACCCACTACCACTGTCAGTCACAATCTCAATGCAAACTGGTACAAAGATGTGCTTTTAAAAAGGAAATAAATTTATTGATCACAGAATTACTGCATACTATCCCCTGGAGAAAATAATTCCGACCCTTTTCTTTGGCACATGCTATGCAGAAAATAGAGATGGATATGGTAAAACACAGAAGTAAATAACAAGAAAGACCCAAAATATAGCAACCTTTACATCACCTTCTTTGAAGGACAAGTTTTGCATCTTTGGTGGTGAAGCTGAGACACTCAGATGACATTCAGATTATTTTCACAGAAAGCCTGGCTTCTAACACTAATTTATTTCATAAATTTGGAAACTTGTCTTCTGAATGAGCAAATTTAGAATACTTCCTTTTCACTGATGCCATGGTAGTTTTTACCTTTTTCTTTTATATACCTTTTATATGTTCTCTGTATTCTTAGCACACATATTAGTAGTTTTGTAGCCTATTATTGTAACTTCATTGCAGTATTTTTGTGGGTAGAAAGACTAAACATTCTAAAAGCTTCCCAGCTGAGGGACTGAAACCCTTATGCTATCTTGGTTCTCCATAGAAACCAGCTCTTTGAGACATATTTTTGTAAACAGGGTTCCAGCCTCATCCAAAGGGGGAGAATCTGGAAGTTACCAGAATTGGGGGATTACTTCATCTATTAAGCTTCTTACTGGGGGATCTGTGTCAGATATGCTAATTTGCAAAGTCTATATCATGCGTGGTGTGTGCATCTTCAGTGTTTTCCACCTTGACGAATTGTGGCACCTAAGGATCCCTATAAAGGTAACCCCTTTTTTGCAGTCACCTAACTGTGTCTGGCTCATAATCCTAGGACCACAGAAAAAGGCATCAATTTCTCATGTAGCATGACCAGCCACCAAAATGGTTGCTTAGAAGAAGCAATATACACTAAAATAATAAAAACCACCAAAGGTAAGTCTATATATTCCTGTAAAAAACCCAGTAACTATCTGAAGCATTCCCCAAGAAGATTCTTTTTGTATAACTGCACCCTCAGACTTCATTTTGCTCTGAGAAGAATATACCCCCTGTACAACCAAGAGGATGATTACACAGCAGGGCTCCCATTTGAAGAATTAAATCAGATTTTGAAAGAAACACTGAAACACTGTGTAAGAACTTCAGTAAAAATCTCTGGTCCCACCCTGAATTTTCTGTGTCTTCAAGTTAACAACCATTCCAAACCAGAATAAAGTCATACAGACAAAAATGTCTACTTGCCAATGAAGGAACAAAAACAATGCCTCCATTTCCTGGTCTTTCATTCCTGAGTGATAAATCACAGCTCTACTGGGCATTTAAAATCATAACTTTATTCTTCCCATATAGACAACCACTTAATCTCCTTTCCCAACAGCTCTGTACTCTACAGGTATAAAACACTACTCTGTTTCAATCAATCTCACTGCCTTCCTAGTGGAAGTAATAAAGATTGTTCCCAACATGTTTTGGGTTTTGGAGCTTGCTACTGCCTTTTCTGATTTCATGAGCAGCCTGTGCACCTGATAGCTTGTATGTTGTTTCCAATGTAGTTTAAGCTGGTCATATTTAAAAGTGATCAACTCTAACTTCACAGCTTATCTGTCATTGTTCTTAAATCAGCATGAGTTCAACAGAGCTTCCACCAGAAACCTGACACAGCACATCCAACAGGGAAGATCTTTTTGCTGTGGTAAAAAACACATAGAGCTAATTCTCTTATGTCTTATTTGCAGAAGACATTGAAATTTAATATCATTTTTATAATAAGCAGAAGATGGATTTATCAAAAACTT
This sequence comes from Grantiella picta, assembly GCA_013397955.1. Taxonomy (NCBI): domain Eukaryota; kingdom Metazoa; phylum Chordata; class Aves; order Passeriformes; family Meliphagidae; genus Grantiella; species Grantiella picta. The sequence continues at coordinate 859,577 of VZRM01003360.1, read as the reverse complement.
TTTACATTGGTAAGCAATACTCTACTCACAAAAAGTATCCCTGATGGTTTTTGTCATTTTGCTCATTTATATTTAAAAAGTTAGATTTCTATCCTACTTTATTAAAATGAGACTATCACATAAATACACACTGTTGCATGAATAATTTTTGCATGTTAGCATTTGTAAGCCATGTCATTGTATTCACAGGGATTCAAGGCTACAAGGTCTGCATTTTGGCATGCAATTTTTCCTAGGGAGAACTGATACAAAAGCTGATGAAAAATTATGCCCATTTTGCAATCATAGAAGTTGTAAATACACACGGAGCAATCCTAGCAGGAGTTTAACAGAGACAAGGAACAATCCAAGGAGCATGAAGAATGGCATCTTGGTAACTCTATGTGGCATCTTTATAATTAAGTGTCACACTTATTAAAAGTGGAAACCATCAATTAAAAATTAATGAACCTCCCGTAAAAAAGCAAGAGGGGATCTGACAATCTTGGGAAATGTGTGCTTTTTCATCAATGTGCATTTTGACAGCTCTTGCACAGTAGTTAACTACCATGATATTCAAGGAGCAAAGTGATTCTTCAAATGGCCGTGGCAGAACTGATAGCAGTGTGGTACCAATCATCTGGTACATAGCTTTTCCTTGAAGACTCTACCCCTTTTATGTACCTCAGATTCTTTTAAAGTAACTCTGCAAACTGTTGAACAGCATGCAAAATGTCTACTAGTGCTTTCATGCAGACATTAGATTTTTTTTTCTCCTTCTGGTAATCCTACAGTTTGCAAATCTGGAAAATCCTGCTGACTCTCAGCATTAAGTTTTAGATTTGGCACCAAAACCAGCTCTTTAACTTTTTCCAGCTATTTCTGTATGTCACAGTCTTCTGTAATCAATCATATGTTTTATGAAGCCGAGGAAAAAGGTAATCAGAAAGTCTTTCAGGCCCTAATCAACACAGAGAGTTAGTTCCAGGACCTGAGTTTGACACAGAAACAAAACATCAATGTAGCAGGTGCTAGGAAAACTGGGTGTTTTTTTGTTGTTGCTTTTGTTGGTTTTTTTTCTGGGTGTTTTTTTCCCCCTTTTTAATAACTGAGCTGCTAAAGAGCTTGAGACAAACAAACAAAATATAATGCACAAGCGGTCTTACAAGTAGCAGTCAGAAATAGGCTGTATGACAGGCAATCCAATGGCACCGTGGCACTGCATCTTAGGTAGAAGAGAATTTAGTGTTGAGAATACACCTAGAATCCAGATTATGCTGGTGGGAAAAAAATACACTGGGCTGCAAACATGCTAAGCCTGTCATCCCATGATCAATCTTCCTTCATCCAGGAAGAAAAAAATAAAAACCCAAAACCAACCGGCCAACCAGAGGCAGAGGTGAAAACCTGTTTCCAAGTCTCCTGTTTAAAAAGAGTGGAGAGGTAAAGAGAGCTCCTTGAGAGCAAACATGAGGCTCAGTGGAGCTGCAGGATGCTCTTGAGCTCTTGGTGTCCCAGCAGGGTTGCGACAGCACAGCACTGCCCAAGAGCTCGCTGTGCTCTGCTGCATGGCCTGGGGGATGAGGGCAGGGCTGCTGCAAAGCCAGAAAGCCAAATTAAGGGAACTGCCTGCCCATTTAAGTCAAATGTACCTTACTAAATTCAGCCTCCTGGCTCTCTTTTACATTTAAGCAAAAATCTCAAGGATTGGAAAATTAGCTATTATAAGTGTAAAAGAGGAGCTTTGTTATCAGCCAAGGAGAGACACAGAACTAGGTAAACACAAGCATGACACCTCCAGTTCTCTATGGCCAGATGAAAAGAACATTTTAAGGACTATGGTTGCTCCAAATAGTATTTTGTCCTGTTGTTCTTAGCAAATCAAATGGAGAGATCTGGTACCTTTTTAATATTTTACTGTCTGAACAGAGTTAAGTGCTTTAAGTTTTCATAAAAACCTGATGAGAAACCAGGAGAAAGCTATTGCAGAAAAAAAGCTGGATTTCAATAAAACTACATTAAATAAACTTGTTAAGGTTCAACTAGACCAGAGTTTAGCAGACCTGTGAGGAAAACAAACATGATACTATCTCTCAGTTAGGTCAGTTTAGCAATACTCACTTTATCAGCATAATTTTTTTTTTTAATAATGTTTTGGTAAAGAGTAAAGTGATTCTGAATCTGGCTTACATGCTTCACAGAAGCCATTGAAATTTTGGAGCTATTTGCAAGCCTAAGAGCTTTGTCACATGTCTAAATATTAGTTACCTCTGTTAAGACTTCTCATACAGCCAATTTACTGTTTCAGTTCTCCCTCCTCACATTTCCACTGTGTCCCAGCAAAAACCTCAGGGAGATATATTCCCTGACAAAACCCATTTCCCCAGTGTACAGCAGACCTATCTCGCACAAAAAAAGAATCTGTGCTCTCTGACCTGTAGGTCAGATGAAATGGAAAAAGGGCTGATACTCTGGCAAAGACAAACCTGGTGCAGTGTTTTAAACTTAGTGTTTTAGAGGTGCACCTGTGACAGCTGTCGCACAAATAATCCTACGAGAAGAGTTTTATATTCAGAATTGCTATCAAGAGGGAGCTTAAACTGCCAGTGACACACAGTATGTTGTATTTGAAGAATTTTGTGTTTCATTGTTTTGGGAAACTTATAGCCCAGAGGGCCATTAGCTGCAGCCAACTAAAGTATATTAGATGCTACTAAACATCCATTCCCTACAGGCTTAATTGCAAAATGCCATCAACCCTCTTCTGCGGGGATTCCTCTTCTGTGGAGAAAATGGCATTTCTATTTGAATCCCTTGTCTGCATTAAAAGTTCCCTTCCTCCCCCTTATTTGTTCCCCCTTCTTGATCCCTTCGACTTGGTTTGATAGACAAGTTTTTCAGCTCATAGCACCCTCTCTGTTGTAGCTTTTTTGAAGGCAGACTACTCTGGTGAACAAATAATCAAATTATGTCTTCATTCTACATTGCTTCCCTTAACTGTTGTCTTCTCAGAAGCTGGATCTTCGGGTCACAATAGACCACAAGCCCAGAAAACAATGAGCTTTTCTAAGTTACTCAGCGGAGTGCTAATTTGATTAAGCCAGTACTGCCAGGATCCCTTAGCCTCTGGGTTACTGATCAAAACTTTGATTACTACCCAAACACACCTTTTAAACAAAAAATTTACATTGGAAACCATGTGGGTAAGTCTGATTTCCTATTATAATGATATTTCACATAGAACTGAAACACACAGTGTATTTATCTTCCTAAGAAACGTGTTAAAAGGAGAGCTGAACTGTACAGGAAAGGACTGTCTAACAACAGATATTTTCTGCCAAAAAAAATAGTGGATCTCTGGTAAAAGTTTTGATTTCAATAGTCAGCAGACAAGTTGGCAAAATAGGACAAGGGAAGCAGATCACAGAATGCCTGGTTCACCTCTTCATCCCAGTGCTCATCCCTTTTGTTGTGCTTCTGGAAACACAACAGCTGGAGGCACTCATATGACATTTTGAGTACCTTATTCTGTGGTTGGAAATCAGAAACAATATACACAACTACAAAATCATTTGAGGGATTTTAGATGACCCAAGTGTACCTATGTGTCAACATGGTTGATGCTCTTTGTTCTGCAACAACCAAGAGTAATATATGCAGGCAGGCTGTCACACACATAAAATAAGTGAACAAAATATTTAGCTCAGTGTTAAAGTAATCACAGTTCAGAAGAGTCTCAGTTCAAATTGAATTAATTTGAGTCTTCTCCATTTACCCTGTAATTACTTGTATTTTAAGATTACATCATCCCATTTAGACACATTCTCCCATCTAATACCTCAGTTTCTAACCCTCGACATCAAGTCTGTCAATGCCCATGATAATTCACAATAAAAATACAGTGACATTTCAAAAATCTGAAAGCACTACTGCATGTACACTATCTGTTATGCTGATAAAATAGACACTTTCATTCTGAAGTGCAGACATTTTGACATCTTTTAGTAGTACTAAGGAGTGATACTAAGAAAAATTAATCTCCCTTATGATGTTGAAGGTAGGAATTTATCCATCACTGAAAAATTCCTTGTCAGGTTCTTGGGAGATCAGATGTTACAATGGATAAAGGATCTTGACTGAGAAATAAAAGCAGTAAAATAAAGAATCTAAACTTCTGTGATTTTTTAACCAAAACACAACCTTACCAGTAGTTACAGAATTTATCCAGCTACAATACGTTTACATCACATCAAACAAAAATTATTAAGAGAAATATCATTATTTAATCAAACCAACTTCCAAAGAAAGTCTGGAATGTGCTAAAGACCAGTGCAAAAGAACTGGTTCATACCTGTTTAAATGGAATCGTTTTCTAATTCAGTATTTCATTTTAGATCATGTCAGTGCCCCAAATGAAACACGTGAGAAAGTTTACTCGTCCTCCTTGGAATAGGAGACAGCCCATCACACTTGGTATTTTTACCCTTGTGGCAAGCCTTAGCAGAAAACAGAATGAAACAACATCCTTATTCCCAGAGGCAGCCTTTCAAGAATTAAAAAAAAAAAAAATTGGAAGAAAGAAACAGGGTAGAAGTTGAGACTCACTGCATGCCCAACAACCCTATCACACTGCAAAATACTGTGTTCTGTAGCAATTGACCAGGGACACTTTGCCATTGCTTTGCCAGAAAGACAACACCACTGTGGAAGATTTTGGGGTAGAAGCAACCTGTGCAACAGATTTATTTTAACCTGATCTCTATCAGATTTAAACCCTGAAGGTTTGCTCCAAAATGCTGCAGCTCCTAGCACGAAATGTCTGACCAACCTACATTAATGAGAGCTCAGTGGTTCAGAGCTGTATAAAACACCCACTGAGGATCAGTGCCCACTGACTGCAGCAAAACAAGAGCCACTCCCACAAAAGCTGAGGGAGGTGGCACAGGTGCCTGGACTGGCCCAGCTGTAAGCACCTGAGGTTCTCAGAAGCAAATATTTCAGGTTTGTTATGCAGCTAAGAGAAACATTTCCAGGAAATCATTCAAAATTTCAGAAATGTTGATTTACCCTCCCAAGATGCTTCTTTCTCTGCATTTCGAGAGGAAAAGACTTAGGAGACTTTGATCCTAAAATTTCTGCAGTAGGAAGTAAGATTAGCATCATCAGGATTCAGCTAAGAACAGAGTGTTTATATAATTCAAATCTGTAAGAAAATATAAATTATAGTGGCAGATATTGAATTTTTTTAAGCTTTAATTATTCCCACAGTCACATTACAATACCAATGAAGGAAGAAACTAATATTATCACTTGCCATGGCATACAAAAATAATGAAAAATGAAAAATTATTTGTGGCCAAAAGCAGCGGAGACCAGTAAATTTAAGAGTCAAAATTAAAACAGGCACTCTTTCTCCATTGGGGAAAGAAACAATTCTTTGTTTTCCCAGTTCTCAAAGGCCAGTTAAATGTTTGTCGTGCACCAGAAAGAACTATGGAATAAAGATAATAAAGAAAGGAAAACAGAGAAGAATAGAATGGGCATTTTTAAGAAACACGCTTGAACGTGTTTATTTTTAATGTTAAAAGGCGTCAGTGATAGGCCTTTTCCCATAATAATTTATGAATATAAGAAAACATGGAATAAAATACTTAGAGAAAAAGTAAGGGAAGCTAAGGTGTTAGAAGAGAAGTCTTGGCTTTACTTTAATTCATTAAAATATTATGACAGGGTAATATTGCACTACAGAGTCCGGCTGATGTAGTGCTTAATTGCCTTCCAGATCAAGGCACTCAGAACCTCATTCATAAAAATTAAAACTATGATTTGACAAAAATTATGCATTTTGGTCATCAATTGATGTAACCGTAGTATATGATATTTACATACCAATTCAATGTTTCAACTTTGAAGGGTCTGTACAAAGAGTAATTGTATAGCTCGTCTTTGAGGAAATATATTACTCCAGCATAAAGGCGGAAAAAGATATAAATAGATGAAAAAAGCCTCATAATGCAGTATTTCTCACTCCTGAGCTCTGTGCAGCCTAGAACCTCATGCTGCTGTATAAAAATTTGTGATGAGAGGTACTAGAAACGAAACCTTTTTTTTGTCAAGTCAAAGGATTCACAGATCAGAAGCACAGTGTGTTGGCTCATGACTTTTGACAGCTTGTCAGTGGTGTCAGCAGAAGTCGCTGTATCCAGCTGCTTCCCCCATCCCACCCCGGCATAACACGACTGGATTATGCAGCAGTCCCTGCAGTGCAGCCACTGCTGTGCCAACACATTTCATAGCTGGGTGCTGTTAGCTTCAAACACCATCCATTTCAACCAGGATGTGAACTCAGGAGACGAGGGGACACTGACAATCTGTTCTGCTACTAGGCAGTGAAACTCCACCAGTGATGGGCAGATGGCACTCACAAGAGCTGCAGCTCCTCCTCCTTGGGACCATGTCACACATCAGATACACTTTAGATCACAGTGAAATCTTGTGGACTAGAAACATTAGGCACCTGGGTTGCGATAGGAGAAATTTAAAAAGCCAAAAATACTGCTGTGTGTGAGAATTAGTTTTCATTGATCTTCAGAATCTTTAAATATTGAGAGGTGTGATTAAGTAGGAGCAAAATTGAATCTGTTTATGTCCTACAGATTGCTGGAAATATCCAGTGTTTGACAACATCCAGCCTGTCATGTAGCTGTGAAATAAGCAATTCTTCAAATACTCCAAGCATATTAGCAGCTTCACTGTAACAGCAGCCCCTAACTTCTGCAGCTCACTGTAAAAAACACATTTCCAAAGGAAACCTGAAAGCAATGCCTGGATTGAATGACAGAAGATGCATTTTCTCCCTGCTCAGTCATACTTGGGTTTAACTGGAGATTCACAGCACTTGTGCAACGTGGTGTGGGGAAAGGTCACAGCAGGTACAGCTTTCAGGGCTCCTGTGTGACAGGACTACTTAACTTTTATTGGTGAAAGATACATATTGGCCTACCAGGATCACCTCAGGTTTTGTTCAATGAGTTATATGCTTGAGGTAAACAAGAAAGCTGATTTTGAGGGGCAAGTCAGTGATCGCAAATCCTTTTCCTACACAAAACCAAGATGATTTAATTGAACTCTGCCTGCTGCTGCACTATTTCCAGACATATTGAACAACAGTCTGGCTTTTTCAGACAATTATTTGCCCTTTGTTCCATTATGTACATCTCTCTGCATTTCCTTGCAGCTATATGGGCTAGTGTAAACATACATTAGTCACCACCAGCAGCTTTAGTTATAAATAGTCCTAGAAGAAAGTAATCTGAGTTTCAGGATGAGCAGGTGTTAAAATTACATGCATCTGGGAAAAATCAGCATTCACTAACACCCTCTGATGAGGCTGGAAAGCATATTAGCAAAAACTCACCACAGCTCCTTTGGTACATTTAATTTAATTTAGCATTAGCAAAACTATGGAAGCTGAAGGAAAGGACAAAAACATCCATAAGCCTAAGAACAGCTTCCCCATGCCTCTTGAGATGCATATGCTACCATTTTCCCCTAAAACGGTGATCTTTGATAAAGATATCCTTTTATGCTAATATAAAAAGTTATTGGTATTCAGCAGTGGAAGCTCTGGAGAGCTATTTCTAACAGTTTAAAAATAGAATATAAAAATGTTCCTTTAAACATCACCAAGGGAAATTGCACAGTCAGGAGAGAAATTGCTTACAGTTATGCACAAACCCATGGTACTTCAGAGGAAATAAAGGCCTTCAGTCACAGAGAATCCATTTGTGTCCTTGAGAACACAGGGGAAGGAGAAAGAGAACTTGAAGCTGAGTGTGTAATGTCTTTTTGAGAGTGGGTTTGAAGGACTTTGTGCAAAACAACTATTCAGATACTGTAAAAACAATATAGAACTGGGGGCAAGGAATAAACAACTGACTGTCAAAGGCCATGCTCTTTGGATGTCCAAGTAGGTCAGGAATCTCATCAGCTGTAGTCATTCAAAGAATAAAATTATTTCCTGAACGCATCTTTATCATCTAGACCATAGGAATCTTCCAGGTAACTGAAGTGACCATAGACCTCTTGTATCTTTCTCTTCTCTGGGCAGTCTTCATTCATCCAGGAGCAGTAGAGCATAAGGGTACAGGGACTCATGGCTCAGAGCTCAGACCCAGTGACAAACATTGTCTAATAGACCACTTTTCTAGCACCCTGAAAAGTTTTAAAAGGCTCTTAAGGATCCTAAGAAGTGAGAAGCAGAGCACATGGATCAGATCATGATGTGCTGGGTACTGATACCTGTGGGAACTCTCCTCCTAACTCCCCATCACAAAATCATGAGTATTTATAGACTACAATGAGCTGTATACAGTAGTATTTCAAGAAAGAGGAGGATACTTTATAAAATGCAGTTCATAAACTATCATTTTGCCTGTATTTGCTAAGAATGCAGGATAACTGACACCTTTTATGTCTGAAGTGAAGAAGGATGAAAAATGCTGCTTACACTCCAAAACCAGGACTCAATGGAAGCAAACCCTTAATCTGGATAACATGGAATTTCCTTCCTCCCCAGCCCCTTGTTTTTATCCCCTAAGGCATTAATTCACTGTTTAATAGCATATTACAACAATGCTTTTTTTTTCACAAAGCCACTTAAAGGGATTTATTATAGTTCCACACGATACCACGTGTTTATTTCTCTTCTGAAATTATGTTTTCTCTCTGCTAAGCTGAGGGTAATAGCTGCTGAATACTGATTAGGGTTTTCCTTATTTGATTACTGTTAATTAGAGTGAAGCATGTAGTGCATCAGACAGGAGGACTGCAGATCATCGTGACACTTCAAACAGCCTATTTAACTTCAGCAGAGCCTGTTCAAAGTTTGGGGTCGGAATAAATCTTCAGCAGAGTTGTTTTTGCATAGTTGTGTAACATTACACAGCATGGGGTACTGGACTATTTGGTTAATTAGTGTAAGAGCCTGTCAGTGGCAGCTCACCTCCAGGTTTACCACTGGAAATTGCAATTAGCATGAAACAGTTTTCTTTTTTGGTCCAATTTCTCCCACACAAATCACTCTCACAGATGTTTCGCCTAAGAAACCCAGGACCATAGCCAGTCAGCATTCACTCACCCTCTTCCACTGGAATCTCCATGGGACGTCTGCAGCAACATCAAAGGGCTAGGCTAATCCCAGCTAATCTTGGAAAAAGTCCAGGGTTTCCTGAGGCTTTAAGGCTGTGATTAAAGAATACATCTGTCTGCCCCAGTAATGAGGTCAGACTATCTTTGCCAACAACAGGCTACTTTTTCCTGTGATGCAGCTCCTGGAGGATCTGGCAGAAGAAGGTGAGAGTACGAAGCAGTCAGACAGACATTCAGCATCACCTAACAGTCTCTACAAAGCCACAACTGTTACAGCATTTCCTTCCCGCCCCCCAAATCCCCAATCAACTCGCACTGCTTCATATGACAGACTGCAAATGACAATTGGTGCTGAATTACTTCACACACAAGGCTGGAAGTCGTTGATATTGTCTGGGCTGGCTAAAGGTAATATAACCTATACGGAAGGCATTTTTGAAACAGAGACAACTTCAAATTTACTTAAACTCCAATATTAAAAGTTAACACCATCTTCTCCCCCAGATACTCAGGGATAGAGGCAATTAACAGTTTATCAGTAACTGTGCATAAAGTTCACAATAAAGTTTCTACTTCAGTTTATAATTAAGCAAAATCTTTTTCTGTGTTCTCAATACTAGGCAGTAATTTACCTTAGAGATTTATCACTTGAGCTTACCAAATTACAGGTGTTAAACAAGTACCCTGCTATCCTCCTCACATCAGCCAACTACAAGATATTAAGAGTGAAATTGGCTGGAAAGAGAAATAACTTATTTCAAGAAAATCAAGAAAATAGTTAAATCAAGAAAATAGTTTCTCACACACTACATGCTACTTGACTGCATTAGTGGTCTCTTAGTTTATGTCAAGCTCACTATCTGCTCAGGCCCGTCTGCTTGTGCTAATTTCAGGGTCAAGCAATTAGGACATGAGAGTTGTCCCCATATATGTGCCACAGTTATTCAGGAGAATAACAGGTGTTCATTAGTCACATAGAAAATTAACTGCATTATAAGCTAGGCAGAGACAGGCCCATCAGATGGTACTGAAAATAACCTACCCCCTTTTTTTGTTCAAAGGAATACAGCATTTATTATTAAAAAATACCTAAAAAGAGATGAATTAAAGGTGAAGACATACTCTGGAGAATACTGTTTCAATTTCTTAAGTCAGTATATCTTTTGAATATATTTTAAAAAGTTTCAGCCAGTTCAGAATCTGCAGGAAATTCTTCTTCCTATTTTTTTAACTCCAAAAGTCAACAGGGTGGTGCAGATTTACCTGGGACTCCTGTCTCCTGACAACACTCCGGCACCCAGTGATATTTCCAGTGCTCTGGCAAAGGTTGTCACTGTCCCTGACACTGTATTCCAGAGGGAAGCCAAAGGGCCTGTTCTGAGCATGAACACAGGAGGCTGAATTCCTTAGAGCATTCAGGAAGCTGCCGATGCCTGGCTGGCAGCATGCTCATAACAGGGCTTCACCTACCCCTGTGTAGAAGAGATCATGGCATGCTGCTTATTCACACAGTCAAGGGAAGGCCTAGGAGTATTTAAGTGATGAAAAATGCTCTGCTTTTCTGTGGTCTTTTCAGGTAATGTGTATGTCACAATGTTTCATGTGCTGTTCGTAAACCTATGTCTGCAAGGGATTATAAAGTCAGGCAACTCTAATTTTTTTTAAAGGGTGTCATGTTTTGCTAAACCTTAGTATGTTGTACTAAATAGCTTTGGCTACTGCTCATAATAACTGTAGATTTTGATCAACTAATATACTTAATTTTCTTGACTGATAAATCCACGAAGCTTCTCCAGGTTAGCATTCTTCACTATTTTCTTGAGACACTTGTGTGAGGACTCTCTTAAAAACTTACCAAAAAACTCTCTTATTCCTGTCTTAAATTAAAACAGTAATTCTAAAATCCTGATTTGTGCAGTGCCAAAGCAAAAGTAAAAATTTCTGTCACCTTTCCTCCTTTTCCACAATTATTAAAACACTCAAATATGGTACTAAAGATACTAAGATACTCTGCTCATTATTCTCACCTTTAGTAAATATTCTAGGATTCCGCTATACTACATCATCTTGTCAAGTGCATTGCTTGGTTTTCTTTCTGTTTTTTTTAGTTATCAGTGCCGGGTGTATTGTCTGCCACCATCACCAGAGCCCGTAGCGTACATAGCTCTAAAACCAAATGCAACATCAAAGCCAACAGCTGAAATCAGAGAGCATAAACTTTGCTTTATGTGTGTTTTGCTACAGTTTTTTTCCCAAAGAATAATTACAATTACACTTTTATGGAAAATGCATGTAGTGCATTGTTCTAATAATGGAATAAAAAGTGATTGTAAAATAGAATGGACTTTCAATAAGCTAGGAAAATTCAAAGAGTAATATACTGGCCTTGTATATTATTTAGAGATATTAGATGTTCCAGTAATATCAGTATTTAATGTAGAATTAGGGAGAGAAGATCCCTCTTTCATCAGATACTTACTTGACTACACACCTCATACCTCATTTGCCACGAATTCAACTTTTCAATGCTTAAATCTCCAATTATGCTTTCACTGCATTTAAAACAAGCACTTGAAACATTACAGAATTCACTTTAGGGAATGCCTTCAGTCATGTTTTGTGACTGTCCTACAGTCACCACAAATGCATGAACTGTCAGCATATGGTATTTCCTACATAACTTTGGATAATATTTTTTACTTCAGTCTTAGGCAGCACCATGACCAGCAGGCAGAGGTAAAACATATATTTGGGGCAATTGCAGCATAAGTTTCTTCCAGCTTATGATTAATGGCTATCATGATGAGCCTTGCCCCTGACCCAGCTAACTGACTTGTGCAGGCTTTCCTTAGTGATGCCAGAAAGAGGCAGGAGAGCAGGGCAGATGACAGGATCCTCATTAAGCTCATCCTCCCACCCTATTGGTAGCTCCTTCTGCTTCCTACTTACCAAACTTCTTACTGCCTGCCATAACCTGTGCAGGAAATCTGTTTTAGTGCACAACTTCTACATGGCAAAAGTGGTTTTCCTAATGTCTACCTGAAACCTTGCTGCATTTCAGGACCCTACTAGTGTTGAGCAGACAACATGCAACCCTCAGTATACACCACTGGACATGTTTGCCTTCTCCTCATCAAGATAACTGTTAAGTGCCTCTCAGCATGTGAACCTCCCTGGCATCATGCTGTAGTGTTGATCATTCATTTTTCTACAAGTAAATTCCTCCCTTTTGAATGGCATCTTCTTTGTTACAGCCAGTTCGTCCATTTTGTGGAGATAATTTTCAATTTCGACCTTGTCTTCTGTCATCCTTGCAGTCCATGCTAGCTTCAAACCTGATAACACGTGCTGTTCCATCATCCAGGTCATTAATAAATATGTTGAGTTGTACTGGAGCATAGACACATCCTTTCAGAGTCCCAGTCAGTTCTTTCTTTCATTTTGACAGCTGATCATCAACAGTGCTCTAAATGCAATTTTCAAAACAGTCTTTTACCCTCCTTCTTAATTTCGTCCACATTATATTTCCCAAGTCTGCTAATGAGACTGTTGTACAAAGTGTACAAAGCCTGAGCAAAGTCATGGTCCATGACAGCTACCATCTCTTTTCTAACCACCATGCCTCTTACCCTGGGTAGAATTTCAGAAGGAAATTAGATTGGTTTGACATATTTTTTTTTCCTAACAACTCCATGGTGTTAGTCCTCTCCCTGTGTTCTTTTCAGGTTTTTTGATTTGAATGTTCTTGGCAAAAGTAGCATAATACTGATATAAATAGCAGGATTCATCCCACACTTAATAACAAGCTTCATCCTAAATTCCTTCATTAAAATTTTACAGAATGTGAGAACTGACATCATGCAACTGTTAGAGACCATAAACACAGAAATATTCAGTTATCTGTAACTTTTAAATTAGACAAGTGTGAGGGCAAGCAAATAGTAAATCTCCAGTGTATTTAAACACACAAAATTAAATTGGATGAATAATTTCAGCTGTCATAATTATGAATTTAGGGTATTAAGAAAAAAATTTGCAAGACATGATATTAAAGCATATTGCTAGCACTGCTGAGACTCTCACTGAAATGCTATTAAGTGAGAAAGGTTCATTCAAAGTGAACTAACAAGAATTGTGTCCTAACTATCTTTATTTGGGGCTCTCTATTAAAACTTTTATTTACTGCAGGCTGAACCAAGGTTTCAGATTACCAGCAATGCCAACTAAAAGCATCACTATCTGTTTTACTTTATCAGGACCACTCCACAGAACAGAGCCCATGGATCCCAGATGGAGATCCAGAAGGTCGCTACAATATCCTGCATGGTTCTGAAAAACTTTCCCATTTGTTCTACAAAATGTGTATTCAGGGAATATGTCCTGGATCCAGCCTGCAAAGAAGCTCACTCAGATCACAGCTCTCTTGTGCAGTCCTCGAGACAGAAAAAGCAATAAGGCTGTGGCTGTAAGAACAATTCAGGCAATTTGGTTCCTGATGACCTGTTTCCCAACAACCAAGGTCATAGAACATGACCAGGCATCTGGTACTGCAAGGACACATCAAATCACAACAGAGGAATGTATACAGCAAATGGAGCTATAGAGTTACATGAACACTCTCAATCAATGACTCTATTCTTCACATTCCTGACATTCATTTCAGTCATGGAAAAAATGCAGCTACAATAAGATGAGGCGATTAGCACCAGAGTACTTCCAAAATGTTCTATTTCATTTGTATCATGAAAAGCTGAGTATGTAAGTGACAACTGCATGTGTCAGTTACAACCAAGGATGCATCCTCAAAGGAATCATCACACTACCAAGACAGCTTGAATCATGCATGAAAGATTGGATTTTAACCCAGCATCCAAGTCAATTAGAGGTCCTTCACAGCTGAATTTCTATCCACTGATAATTTTACACTTACACTTTCCCATCTAGAAAGATGCTGGAGAAAAATAAACTGTTTCTGTGAAAACTAAAATCCATTAAGTCCTAAAATAAAAACACCACTATGTAGAGAGGTAAACCACTTGACAAGAACAGTTTTGATTGTTTTGTATATAAATGGACTGAGAATAGTTGAAAGACACAGTCTCAGAAAGAAGACTTGATGAAGACATTGCAAAAGAAGGCTGCAGGGCTTTGTTTGCTTTTACATTCATAGGCACTCTCACAGTGCTTTTAAATATATTATCAGAAAAATTTGTTCTTGTACCTCTGCGGCTTCTATTGTTTCCTCCAGCCGCTATTCTAAAAGAATCTCACATTTGAAATCTAATCAAGCCTGAAAGTATCCAGGTCACAGCTTGTGCTTTTATTGCTAGTTAGTCTAAGAAATCAAAGACAAAAAATGACCACAGTTTTCCTTTAAGACAGTTCTAATCTTGGAGAGTAATGAAAGGTGTAGGAAGGCAGGGAGACATCACACATGGAGACAATGACAATGAAGAAAGATGATGCTAAGGATTAAGCTGAAGTTAAGGACTGAGCTTTGAATTTTTCTCAGTGTGGAAGATATGATACTCAATAAGACTATGTCCAAGAGACACAAAATTGAACCTGAAAACAGGTTCTGAAGTATTTCAAAAGGAATGTTGCAATCAATGAAGATAGTGTATGAGTAGGTTTGGTTCAACTGCAAGGCCAGAGATACAATAGAATCCACTCAAAATGTGGGAAAAAGATGGCAAGAGTATTCCTGGAAGTTGTAGTGTTGAGTGGAGTACTTCTGCATTAACAGAGCTGAGACTGAAGTTTTGGGAAGGCTGAGTGGGCAGAGCTGCTTACGATGATAATCCCCCTCTTTCCCAGCACGATGGCTGCCCGAGTCATCAAACAGATATTGAATGGCTTCATCATCGACTGCTGCTGGCTTGAAAGTTTGCATGCCCAGCTGGGCTTCACAGAGAATGTTTATTCCAATTTTTCATTCTCTTCACAGAGAATGTTTATTGGTAGGTATATTAGTATATACCTACTAATATTAGTTCAGAAACAGAGAGTGGACAGTAGCATCACAGTCACAGCTGGGTTAACTTATTTAGGAAACAAATAGAACAAGGACATCCTTGCAACAATTTAAAAATTCATTAAAAACCTCTTAGTTCCTGGCTTCATCCCTCCACAAAAGGGATCCCAGTATTTAGCTAACATTTTCAGGGCTACATCCCTTGAGATGGAAAACCTAGTCATTCTTATCAATGCTCAATAATTCTGGATATTGAGTACCTCATAGGGGTTGAATACATCAAAGGGATGACAAAAGGCTGGGAGAGTTGGGTTGTTCAGGCTGGAGTAGAGAAAGCTCTGAGAAGACCTTGCAGGGCCTTCCAGTACTTGAGGACATCCTATAGGAAAGATGGGGACTGACTTTCTAGCAGGGCCTGTTGTGGTGAAACATGGGCCAATGGTTTGAAACTGAAGGAGGGTCGATTTTGATTAGTTATAAGGAAGCGATTTCTTACAATGAGGGTGGTGAAACACTGAAACAGGTTCCTCAGAGGGGTGGAAGATGCCCCTTTCCTGATAACATTCACGGTCAGGTTGGACATGGCTCTGATCAGCTAGTGGAAAGTGTCCCTGCTTATTTCAGGAAATTTGGGCTAGATGACCTTCCAAGGTCTCTTTCAACCCAAAGTATTTTATGATTCTGTGATTTCTGTAAGTGATTTTCATCCATGTATACAGCACCCAAGAGCTGTTGCTCCTATTCTCAAGGTTTGTGCTAATCTGCAAGAATCACATGGATAAGACAGTATAATGAAAAGCATTTTCAATGACAAAAATTATTTTCTTAAACAACTTCATCACGGCCATGAAGAGAATCTCCCACAGACATAAGAAGAAAGCAGAGCTGTATAGGCAGTATTCTCAGTTTTTAGCAGGAGAAGCCTTTGCCTGTGTCCTATTAATCTTCCCAGAAAATAGATTATTTCACAGCATAGATTTTAAATTTTTTAAATTTTTTCCTTTTTTTTTTCTTTTTAAGGCTGTGGGTTACTGCTTGAGCAGCTGAGGGCACAGTGTAAACTTTTGCTCCAAGATAATGTAGCCCATTCTGAAGAGGTTCCCTCCAAGTTTGGTCAGCAGAAGACTGCTCCCCACTGGCTCCAACATGCCTTCCCGAAGCTGTAAACAGATGTTTACAGATGTATTGAAGACAGATGTTTTCAATACACACTTTGCAACCCCTGCTGTGAGGGTGCAGAGCAGAGGGTCAGGGCTGCTGTGGGGGTTCACCCAGGCAGAGCCTCCCCCAGGCAGGCACAGTCCTTGAGGATGCCAAACTGGTGCCCAGAGAGCCCAGCCAAGGAGGTTGGGCTGCAGTCCCTGGCTCTGTTCAGTGCAGGATTAGGGCCCCAGCTGAACCAAAATGTCACCCCTGGGCTGTCCAGGAGAGGCTGGACTAAGAAATTAAAGCCTATGGATAGCTTCAGAGCTCAACAATTTCTGGCAGCCAAGTTTCCAGTGACTGCATGTCTTGTCACTATGGCTAAAAGGAGCCGTGGACCATTTCAGTCAGATACTTAAACAGATGTCTTAAATAGCTTATTTTAACCAAAACTCTCTACATTCCTCCTCTTACTAAATTTACATTTGGGAAGCAGCTAAAAGCTAAAGAGTTGAATTAAAGTAAAATCAGATTCAAGCTTCTCCTCCTCTAAACCAAAGCAAATTTTTTATGTGGCCTGTAAGCCAAAATTCTGAATTAACTCTGCCTTTATTTAAGCACGAACAGGATTGTTGGGTATGATGACCAGCAAGCAATGACCCAGCAGCTCCTCCTGCAATTTAGGAAACTTGTCCCTAATCAACGTATGAAGCCTATGACAGAGGTCTGAGGGAAACCCAAGTCCCAGTCTCCTTATCACATGTTCCTTTTGATATGTCCTTTCCAGCAAGGGTTGTATTTAATCTTTACATTTTTGTGTATCCTGTAGCATAAAGAGAGCAATAAAAAGCTTTCCTCTCAAAAGAGCTGACATGCTGAAACTCAGTTCCCAAAGTCAAAAAGTGATCACAAGTCATCAGAAGTCTGTCTTCACTGACTGCCTTCCCAAGGTTTCAAAACCGATTCTTTAGCCAAAACTTTAGACTGCAAAGTAGTGTTCACCTGTAATATTAAACAGCTAATTTATTTACCCTATTTTACAAACCAAGTACCCCATATTGGTTTAGAAGGACACTATATCAAATGTAGTTCTCAATGAAGAACCCTAAGTTAAGGATACTTCCCTTGATGGCTGATGATTAAAAAAAAAAACCAAATTAAAACCTGTAATTTTATCATAAGTGCACTTAAGAATATGAGTATTTTTACCATATTACAGCAGGCTATACACAAGTTTTTTTCTAAATTGATATCTCCACACAACATAAGCAATTAAGTCATCAGTATTCTACTAGACCTTAATTAGCTGCTCACATTAGAAATATCCTGAGATTTCTCTCATTATAAAGGTCTGTAATTAGTGCAATTAAGATAATATTTTGATTACATGGCTTCAATCTTTTAGGCCACATAATTGGAAATGGAGCATATTTTAAAGGGACTGTCCTTTGGAAAAAAACTCAAGCAAATAAACCAAACAGTCCGATGGACTCATTTGTTCTGCATCATCACGCTGGCCCCTCACTCACACCATGCCACCATTGCCTGGCAAGCTGCACCCAGCTGCTAAATAAGGACAAATTTGGGCCTTGCAGAAAGACCACCTTCAGTTAGGAACTGCTGGCTCACAGCCAAAGATTGTGTTAGATCTATTAGCTCAGAGCATGAGGGTTTAGCTGACTTACAGACTCATCCTGGGAGTTAAAAAGCATTTCCATCATTACCTTGCAGAAGGTATTTTAGAGTGGGTGAAATGAGCTCCAGTTCCCCACGTTTTCACTCTCAGCTACATTGTCCCTTCAAAGTTTGGTCCCTAGCATAAAATACTCACCATGTCTCTTCCACTTTTATTTTTGTCTATATCTCCACTTTTACTAAGAAATGCTGCTCACTTACGAAAACCAGAAGCAAGAGCAGCCTGAGAGAAGTATATAGCAAAGGGAGAGAGATGGCATCTTACATTTGAATCAGTGTTCTTTGCCCTGACTTAAAGCTCAAACAATCTTTGGGGGAGTCATCAAAGCAAGTTTCTTTCCCTCCTAAGTTGCCATTTTTCTGTTTTTGACTCCTGCTCATGACTACAGGAGAGCTGCAGAAGTCTGAAGTGTGAGTTGAGGATGACACACACCTTTTTCTACTCCTAATCTGAAAGATGTTTTTCTCTTTTCCATAGCCCCTTGTTTTAAGAATGACACTTCAGTCTATTATACAAAAAAAGTCCTTGACTAAAACAAAAAGGCAAGTGGTAGTTAATTAATCCTCAATATCCATAAATTGATTGCAATGTGCATATGGAATTCAGCTGTCTTCCTTAGTCTGAGTGATAATTCAGCACTGCATCTTTAAACACAGGCCTTTAGATGTTTACTTGTACGCTTAACAGAACTAATAGAAAATAATTTTTTTTTAAATATATATATATATATCCTTAAATACCTTATGTTTTTAAAGCTCAGATATTAAGAAAGACCAATGAGGGAGAAATTAAGAGTCTCTAATTAAAATTCTTGGAGTCCACAGAATGGACTTCCACGTTAGAGTAATATTTTAACTTCAGTTTTGAAGTCACCATTAAAACCAGAACAGCCAAAAAATAAATTCCCATTGCAGTCTAAGATGTCATCTAAAATTTATGTAATCTTTCTTTCTTCTCCCGTCCATCAGGCTGGAGACGTACTGACTAGAGTGGCTCTGGTTGAAAGAAAAGTTTCTCTCTTTTTCCCAGACTAAGGTCTAGGCTAACAAGTGTTTTCAGACCTGAAACCTGCCTAGGGAAGTTTTACCCTCAGATCCCATTCTCTTAATTTTCTCTAGCCTGACCCTCAGCACAGTTCTCCCAGCTCTCATCTCCAGCTCCATAAAACTACAGCTGCAAAATGCCATTATGAGAAAATCAGCATAGAACTGCCAAACACTCTTAAGGACATATTGAGCTATTTCTTCTTCAGAATTTATTTATTTCAATAAGGAAGTATTTGAAAGAGTTTTTATAACTAGAGCACAGCAGCAAAAATGCCTGTCTCAAACTTCTATACTCTAAATCACTTGAAAGTGCAGTTAATCACATCAGCCACTTCTCTGCTTGCTGGTTACCCCACTCGTCAAACGTGTAAACCTCTGAGAGACACTGAAATGTTAATGGTTAAGGACTCAAAATTTAGCCATCTGCAAAATCAGTGGGTGCTTTACTGAGGGCGGGTTTGCACACCCCAGTGAGGGGGAGGAGGAGAGTTTTTGTGGTAGCAAAACCTATGAATCTGAACAGGACAGAGGAGGTGAACACCAGAGAATGACCTCAACAAACCAACCTTTGTTTAGCAGTAAGCTGGGGTTTGGGCAAGATAAGGGAAGAATAAAAAGCAGATCCTGCTAGGTGGGATAATGGTTTTTATCATGCCAGTGTCCCCCCTTACACACCTGGCTCAGGTGTAAAACTTCCCCCCAGGGAAGTACCAGGACATTCACATGAAAGCCTGAAGGTATTCATCCCTTCTGATGGGGCATCACTGGCTTGATGAAGCAATTCTCTTGTCTTAGAAGGGGTCATAAACCATAAAGACCCCCAAAGTGCCCCCTGACTCATTTCTGGGGCCTTCCACCAGAAGACTCCATGTGATGCACAGTGTTTCATAAGTGAAAACTGTCCCCCCAGGGGAGGTACCTGGGTGTTCCCATGTAAAATTAAATGTACATCAACCCTCTGACCTTTGTATTTCATGGACTTCTCCCACCCCTGGCAAATAAAGACTGTGACCATCACTTCAGCAAACAGCCATTGACAATGCAGCAATCAAGTCTCATCACTGGATTCACAGTGCTGATTTTTTCCTCTCTCCTATCTACTCTTATTCTTTCTTTCTTTTTCTTGCCTTTCCTTATACACTTTCTTTATTTTTATTTTTATGCTTTGATATTTCTGTATTTCTATAGATAATAACAAAAATATCTACATACCTCCTTTCCTTTGCAACGCATATACATATATAACATTATACATATATATAAACCACCAATCACTCAGTGTCATTTCATTCTAATCCACCCCAAGTAATCTATTAATAAGAACCAAAGTTACCCTTGCCTTCAGAGGTAGATCATACCAACCTCACACCATTTTTATGGTCCTGAGGGGATTAATAAAATACAATCACGATACCCACTCACATCCCCCTAAAATTTAAATTATAATTCTGGATATCTCAAATTTTGGGAAAGTGGGAAGGAAGAGGCTAGTTTGATCCTTTGTAAGCACAAAGGCTAGCTTAATACTACACTTACAACTCATCGACCATTTGAAAAAATGAATGATTTATAGTCCATTACATCTACACACAATTATACCTCCCAAAGGATTGTCTCCAAGGTAACTCTAAGAAGCTTAATTGGAAATGGTGGTAGAGAATTTCTGAAGGGAGACCCAATTCCTTTCACAGCTTCTTTAATGCAAGACAGGTAACCTGCAGGCAATTGAGTCTGCTTCTCCCAGAAGTCTGACTTTTTTCTCAGCCAGGGATAACTAATTCCCTGTATCATTGAACAGAGAGAGTGGTCATTGTAGGTACCTGTCTTGAGCAATTTAGCAGTGGCACTCTGTCAGGCACCTCTGACATACCACAGGCAAGCATTTAGTCCAGTTGTCTGGAAACTGGTGTAGCAATACTAAAGGATACCATATACTCATAGCAGGATCCAGGGCCCGAGCAAATCCTTTGAAATGGATGCCAGCTAGTATCCTGAATCTCATCGGTAGGATTCTCCTGGGAAGGCTTTAGCAGAGACATATCTAAGAAAGAAAATTCCTTCGTCGTATGTTTTATCCTGCGACTATTTTCCCCCAAATCTCTGGAAGCTCAAGAGGTGAATACAAAAGTTACAAAAGCAAAACCACCCTGCCAACAATGGCAGCAGAGAGAGGCACAATCGCAAAGCTAACAAAAGAAATACACAGCACAGCACACCTGGATTTATTACTCAGATTATTCATCCTTGTGCTACTTGGGCCCAGCTCTCAGACTCCAGAACTAACGCAGGTATTTGTATATTTTAGGTGACCTGAAGTTGGCTAGGGTTCAGCACAGTGGCCTTTCAGACAGTGTTTGGCTTTGTGGGTTTTACTACCAGCAAGTCTTGTCTTTCCTACAGATGAGACATTCCACATGCCTTTTTCTTCCATGCCTCAGACACTGATGTTTTCATGCCTCCCTGGCACATTGCCTGCAGTTCATTGATCTTTTTCAGACCACGCAGTGTTGTCCACTCCCCGACAGTCTGCAAAACATTTGGCTACATGAGCAAGTCACACATACAATGTTAAGAAGGATTCTCATTTATCCACACAGTTTCCAAATAGAAAAAGTCTTAAGTATCCATATAGGAAGCTACTATATGCAACCCACTTGCTTGCTTTCATCCTATCTCGTTATCAGCATTTCTCTTCAATACCATAATGCCAGACATTAGGAGTCAACACCTGATTTCACTCTGAATACCAAAAGATTTCATTACTGTTTTTCTTAGAGTTCTAGTTCATACCATCCCTAGCCAGATGCTAAAGCATTCCTAAATATCTGATAAACAGCTGAATGTTTTCCAGATGCACAAGAACACTGTTAAGAGAGAATTCAAGCTTGCAGGAACAGTTGTGTCTAAATTTTGATAAGATGACCCTATTTGAAGTAGCAGTAAATTACAGATATTATGCACCAGCAATATTACTGTTCTTTTTTACTGTCTTCAGGGTGACAGTAAACTAAAGATGTAGAGAGTAGTACAAGTGTTGTCTCCCCTACAAATCTTACTTCAAGTGGCTTCTCTATTTTGTTCTAAGTCAAAGGTAAGAACTCACAAGTAATTGTTTGCTGCTACTTTACTGACAGTGTGCTAGATACACCTGCTCTTATAAGGATGCAGGTGTGTCAGGACTCTGCAAAGTCCATGGTGCACTTGCCCACCAAAACTAAACTCCTCAATAAATATGGTAATGAAAGAAAGGTGAAATTTAAGTATACATATAAATATTTGTCAATTTGGATCCATTTGCAGCAGCAGCATATTTTTACTGAGCGTAGGTCAAAAATGGCCCATTTTTTTTCAGTTATGAAGACTGTAGATACCAGATTCTGATTTATTAGCAAGATAGCTCATGAGAAGGTCATTTTCTTTTTAATATCCCTCTCAAAGCCCAATACTTCAGACAAAACAATAACATTTTCTTATATCTATTCAGTAGAGAAGCAGTGCTTTCTGTGCTTTTATATCCCTTTAAATGGAAAGGATGATTTAAAAAGTATGAAGGTTTAAAATCAAATGACACAATTATATTGTTCTCTGTGTTATGACCTATACAATCTATATTCTAGAAAACACAATCCTTTGGGGTTAATAACACTTTAGAGCTACAATAAAAATCAAATGTTTGTTCTGCTGTCATCTACAAGGTGCCTATTGATGTAGCAAGAGTAGATAAATTGAAGTACAAAGATTCCCCAGAATCTATACCACCTCCAAATATCTTGCATAATTATTTTCTTCTCATTGAAAAACAAGTTGCTAAAGCACTGCCTCCTGATAGAAACCAAAATAGTCAAGCCATTTTTTTCCTGCTCTAGAGGATTTTAACATATCCAGGATGAACATTTTTTTCTGCTCCATCCCAGCCCCTCTCTCTCCTGGCATAAATAAAAATAAAGGGTTCTGTCAGGACAAGTTTATTGACCCAAATATTTGGCCAGGGACTGGGCCTTTCTATTTTGTTCCATTAATGAAACTCAGTCGATTGATTCTGTGCTGTGGAAGAATGAATCAAGATGCACACCAGAAGGATTCCTTCCCTGCCACCTTCCTTGGTGAAACTGAGCTAACAGGAATAATGCCAACACCTAACTCAGGCATTACAAATACACTGAGCTTGGATGGACATAAAGTCTTTCATTACTGAATAAAAGTATGGGCTGACTAAATTGACATAAAATTACTGACTTTCTGTTCTACTTTCAAAATCATTTGAAAACTGAAATGAATCCTTTCCCAGTGAGCATTTATCATCCTATTATATTCACCCTGGGGGATGTTAATGATTTTGGACTACTGCCTCCAGCCCTTACCTCACCTCCAAGTGGGTATTATGTGGTGGCAGGGCACATTTCATCAAGATGTATTGCTGATTATATTTCCATTAAAGAATATAGCCAAGTCTGACTCCTAATTTTTCCAGACTAATCCACCACTGAGAGCTTCCCTGCACTGATGAGTTCATCACAGAGAAAGGATTCCTTTCTCTTCTTCTTGCAATTTGCATAAATACGTGTCGAGAGTATGAGACTAAGTTAATCAGTTTTGCCCACAATAATTGGAATACTAACACAACCTCTTTAGTTTACCGAAGTGCTGTTCATTCAATTACTCCTCTTGCTTCATAGTACCTCAATGTCTATTTTTACCAAAATATCTCAAAAGAACTAAGATTCTAGACTACAGGCTTGTGTTCCCCCACGAGGCATTTAAGGATGTGTTTGAAAGTACTGCATAGAGAGAGCTGAAAAATTATAGGCTTACACCGAGTCAAAATAACAAGTCTTTATTGTACACAGATTCTTCTCCTTTATACCAGTGCTAAATTAACATGTAGAAAATACAAGTAAAGATAATAGTTTGAAAGCATCACACTTGTCAATAGGGTACAAAATTCAAGTGTGCAGACATTAGCATTTGCACAAGGAGAAAATTTCCTTATCCAAATAATGGTCTTGAATGAGAATAAGTCACCTGCCTTTCAGTTATGCTTTTCAAACATTCTAGTACAAAATAATAGCCTGTTGAGCATACTAGTGCCTGCAGTTTGGCTGTTAATATACACTTGCTTGCCCAAGGCTGTATTTATTCTCTTCTCAGATCTGTATTTATATTATTTGATTATTGACCTTTATGAAGGGAAATTCATAATTTGCTGCTTTTGTTGCAAGAAATGAGGAGTATTTCCTACTCCTGGACTTAGCTAGAAGTGGCTGGGGCATACTGGGATGTACAAAAATGGGGATATGCTCAAAACACTGATTTCTGAACCACACCCAGAGCCAGCTATAAATAAGGGGTGCTTATTGCACAAGTCACACAAGCTGCATATGGTGACACCTTCTGAGTTATGTTCTAGTATTTGTTTTTAATTATTAATGTGTTTTGCTCTGTTGAGATTTATTTATTTATTTTCACAGAGCCCTAAAGCTCATCTCACATTAGCCACACAGATTTCTTGTCAAGACTGTTCTGCACTCCCTACTGTTTGGAACAATAACAATCAAGTGAAATATTTGTGTTTGACACATTTTTATAGTTCCCTAAAAATGTAAATATGCTACTGTAATTGCCCTCCCCAAGTATACTGTGCAGGAGCATGGGAAACGGGATAATTCCCACACGGAAAGACACATTAAAATCACTTTCCTTTTTTTTTTTTTATTTAATGCTGTTTCTATAGATGAGATGGCATATTGAATGAATTCATGCATGAATTCATGTTTGTCCAAAGCTGGCAGAACACACCTTATCAAGTCCTAAGGTATCATTTCCTGTCAACAAAGGTGCTATGCAACATCCACATGTAAATATTGCTTCGAGAGACCAGCTGAATCTAGTGCAAGCACAGCAATAAATTAGCTAACCTGGAGTGTTCTTCTTAGGAATTCCCAGACTACTTCACTACTGAGATCACTTTCATGGGACTCTGGAAACTTTGGTCTCCCCGTAGCTGAGTCCATATCCTGCTAGATGTCACTGGTCTCTACCATGCTCTGTGCCTCAGTTTCCTCATTTGGAAGAGGCTGATACTGCTCCTCTCCTTATAGGGTTTTGAGCATAAAAAACCTTAAAAAAAGAATCTATATGAGAGGGATAAGTATGAATTTGAGAAACAGGAGAATATTTATTTGTCTATAAAGCCCTGAAAAACAGAGCAATAGTCTTTACAAATTATGGCTGACACTTTGGATGGAATTGTATGTTTAACTGAAGCCAAAGTAAAATATACAACAGCTGTGCTCTTCATTTTTCAAGTTATACATCATTACTAGATGATTAAGTATGACTTTACTTGTCATGCTTGCTAATATTCCAGAGACACAGAAAAGAATCACAGATTTCCAACTGGTCAACAAAACTGTCCATTAAACAAAAAAAAAAAAAAGAGAAGAATATAAAAGGTGTAAAGTATGAATATCTATCACATCTTCCAATTAAGTATCAACAGTGTTAAAGAGCTGGAAGAAGGAGTATTAGTACTGAACAATGCTATAACCCCATTATTTGTAGTGTTTTGAAGGGAATAGATGCAGAAATGATCTGGCGCAGAGGTACATAAGTCCCATTAAAAAACACTCAACATTGTAAATAATTAAAAGCTATCACATTAGGGACATGTCTTCCATTTCATTCTTCCTGGAATCAAAGCACATATGATGAAGTCTGCGGTCACACGGAGCAGCCAAAGTTCTCTGTGTAGGTTTAGCTTTTAGAAACTCTCTCTTCTGAGGGAGAATACCACACTGAACTGTTGAATTTAGTTTCAAGAAGGGGATTCTTTGCCCTTTAGGGACCAAAAACAACTCAGCTACAGGAAAGGCTAGACAGAGCAGCAAAGCAAAAAGAACAACAGGCACTCACAAAACCTCCAGTGAAACAAACTGGAAAAAATTCTTTCAAGTATTAATTTTTTACCTTCCTGATCAGGAGAGGAACATCACATAACAGAAAACCAAACAAAACCAACCTGCTTTTATTCTCCTACAAAGCAATGATTGTAATCCTATATTTAAAATAAAAGAGGACCACAAGATAGGCTCTTACAGATTGAGTAATAAATTATGATGCTTAAGAACTGGCTCAATTTTTGACAAAAAGTAAATGAAGATAATGAAAGAATAATAATTTAAGGGATTTTTAAAAGGTTTTGGTAATGCTGCAAACAAAACAATGCAATTTATCTATACTTTATAAAGGATCACGCTGTAACACTGCACTTCTGGGATCTTCTATTGACTTCTCAAGCTTTTCCTAAGGTTCTCAAGTACATAATGTTTTTGCACTAAGGTCTGGATTTTGGGAAAGCAGTAACATGCTTAACTGCATATGATCTAGGTTTGCCTATGTATACAAACACTAGGCTAATAAAGACAACTCATCCTTTTCATTCTTTAGACTGAAAAGCTGAAAACAGTTTGCTCTAATGCAAAAAAAAAAAGCATCCAGCATAATTAGGTCACTCTTTGCACAGGCGTCTGCTTAACTTTAATGTTCATGTTCCACTCATCCATCTAAATCTTGGGAGTCAATTTAACTTCAGCAGGTTAGTGCTATGAAATCATCACAGCACTTTCCTAGGACTAGAATACCAATAGAATATAACTTGGCTAGTTACACAGTATGTTTAAAGGATGAATCACTTTTTCTAGGTCCATTTTTATGGGCTGGCATACACAGTAGATCTCAGATAGATTTCCTGTATGTATCATTTTTAAGCTGCTTCCTTGAGATATGCCCATCCACTGGTACACAAATGACAGTTGAAAAGTGTTACTTCTTTTAAAATTTGCAGATCCCTAAACAAGGCTGATCTCATTTAAAAGAATCTTTACCTTAAAGAGAAAAGGAAAAAACTAAAAAAAATATTTCAGACCTTCTTTTTGTAACAGCTTAATGAAGACTCAATCAATAAATGAGAAACGCTTCACTCTTGAGGGAGAGAAGGAATGAGAAACAAAATGCTGTACTTACAATTCACGGAGGTGCCCTCTCCTAGCTACGAAAAAACTGACTAGGGGAATTTTTAAAAGAAATAACCAGTAGTTCAGAAAGGCAATTCTTTAAAATTCTCATCTAATTTTTATTATCAAGAGCTAATTAACCCTAACCAAAGCTAGGAAAGACCTATTGGACAGCCTTTTCCTACTGTCATTAAAAGCTGCATCTCTGAACTCAAAGAGTTAGAGGACTAACATAAGGTCCCACCACAAGAATAGAAATCATGTCTAGCTCTGCATCCCCTTCTTTTTGGGGTCCCACAAAGACAACACCAATGAAACTGAGCTGTTGTAAATTGTTCTTTCTCCAGATAGCATAATTCCTGTCCTGCATCTAGGGGAAGAATGTGTTATCCTTGATCAATGATACTCCACTGCTGTCTATTAGACAAGAGGGGCAGGATGACCTGGAAGAGTAACAGTCAGGAGCTTGATGCCTATTTTCCAGTCTTCTCCAATCCCAGTCACCCCTGCGAGTTTTTAGGGTATGGACAAGAAGATTCAGACCACTAGACCATGTGAGTAATATGGGGAAGACATTCCCATCTCATGCACCCTAAAGAGCAAAATAACATCTGCAGATGGTTTTCCACGTGGAATTTATGACAGAGATATGACAAACACTCAGATTAAAAAAAAAAAACCGAGCTACATCGTGAGGCTCTGCATCACATGTTGAGCAGCCTGTTGGTACCAGCAGTATTTGTTTTTACCACACCTTTTCTTCAGGAGGATTGCAGCCTCTAGCTCATCCCTCTGGGAAGCGCTGCCAGCACCACACAGCCTGCCCCTGAGGCTGCCCAGGTACACCCTCACAACACAGACAGCTTCAGGAGGCTGACAGCTCCTTGTCAGTCAAAAGCAGAGGCTAGCTTTTATTTGTCTTTTCGTAACTTCAATAGCAGTTAATGAGGACAGAAAAAGTTACTGACACCTATAGTGTGTATCAGGAGTTCACAGAGCCGTCAGAAAAATCAACAAGATCAGGGGCATAGCCAAGCCTTCCAGCTTGTGGCTTTGATTCTTAAGCAGGTGCAACTCTTCTGTGTCCCAGCTCAGGAGAATGATCCATTTGGCAAGCTGAAAACTGTATTAAAGCATGCCAGTACCCTAGGAAACAAGAAAACTTGCTCTGACCTACAGGAAAATTGTTTCCAAAAGTACTCAGTGTCTGACAATTTGAATACATTCATTAATTTACACACAAACATAGAAGCCTAGAGTTTTTTGCTGTGGTTAGACTAGGACACTCAATATGTGTTGCAGCTTGGTTTCTGCAAGCGAATAAAGTGATACAGATCTAGATTATCAGAAAATTTTGTTGTGTCACAACAACACCGTCAACTAAAGAGCACACAACCCCCTGTACTTTCTGACGTGTAGACTTCTAAATCTCTGAGTGAGGTCTCTTTTGCTACAGACATTTATTTCTTACTAGTTTTATTTGCTTCTACTGCAGACTTAAGTAAAATAGATTTCTTTTTTCCAGTGAGCTGTTCACAATATGAGCACCTGCCATTTTTTAGTAATTTAGTATTTCTTATAATATTTAGAGAAAAATTGGTTCCAAAACCCAGAATTTTATCTAGAAAAGAGGGAGTTGACTTAGACGTTTATTAACTGAATGAGATGAATGTGGTTTTGGTCACAAAACAGTGCTGTGATGTCCTTTTGAAAGAAGTTTTCAAATCTTTTTAAGAAACTATTTGTTTTCCGTAGGCAGGAACAGTCCAAAGAGAATGTGAATATCTTAGTACAGTTTGTCATTAATGCAGCATGACTTTGCAACTAAAAAATAAAAGCCATATACTCTCCATAGGTGGTAATAAAATTAAAGTCCCAGCAGGGGATTCACTTAAGCATCTCAATAGAAAATATGATTTGCTTATTCATTTTTAAAAAGGGGTTTCATCTAATGCTTGCACTTATCAAATGCTCAACAGCAAATTTTGGGCATGCAGTATTAAGCACTTATGGTAGTAACTTCGGTGCTGCTACAGAACCATTGAGGTTAAGATGACTTTTGCATTGAGTCAGGCTGGGAAATGTGAAAAACAACACAGATGGCTGGAGGATACAAAGAGGTTATATCAGAGTATCTAAACACTGGACTGAAATATCAACTAAGCTATTAACAAATGTTAATGTGTTAATTGTTCATGGCAAAGGTCATTGGGTTTGGAAAAGGACACTTTTCTTCAAAAGCAAAATGTGTGGCTTGACTATCAAGTGCTTTAAGAGAACCTTCTGCTGTGACCATAAATACCACACAGATCAAGTCTATGACTTATATTTAGTCAAACCAAACAAAACCCAAATAATGTGTAAGCAAAAGACAACTAAGAAACATTTCTTAATTTTCCTTGGGTAGTGCATTTGGCAAGTGTCTTGGCTATCCTAAGATTAGTCTTCATTGGCATAAGGCAAAATGTGATGAATTTTAAAATGTTATCTTTTGCTGTTCAGATGAAGTACAATCCAGACTAATATGCAAATGTCTATTTGCTTAGGATCAGTTTTTATAGACGAAATAGATAACAGAATGGCAAAACTTTTGCTGACACAGATAAAGTGAGATTTTTGGGGTTTCTTTGGGCATGTGGATCAGGTTAATCTTCATGTTATTTACACAAGATGCTGTTTCCTCTGAAAGTAAGCTTAGATTTAGAACTTGATCTTTAATTTAAAGTTTGCCCACGACTTTTCATTCTCCAGCAATGCCTCAGACACCAGGTTTCAGTAGTATCTCGCAAATAAGATGGTTTAAAATCAGGGCTTCTACACTCACTAACAAAGAAGCTGGAAACTTTACTTCTTTAGCATGACATGAGAATGTTCTATACCTCTGAGGAGCAATTTGGTTGGCTTAGAATGAGCCCAGGCAGGCTCTGTTGGTTATATGGAACCAAAGACGATCAAAATAAAAAGTACATTTCCAGTTTGAAAATCCAAGGGAAGTTACAAGTTGTGCTTCCTTTGTCTGTGTTCAGCCCTGTTTCTAAAGCTGACTGATTAGGTGAGAGCACAGGTTATAGAGGTGATATGATGTCTCTATTATCATCCTCAAACACATTGGGAACCAAAAGGATGTTTTCCCTCAGTTCCTGCAACAAATATTTGCCTCTGCCCAGCTTTTGAGAAAAAGGCACACAATTGTCAGAGACTGAAGTGCAGTGGCCACGTAAGGCAAACCACAGAAATAATCTCACAGAACCAAACAAGTGTTTCTACCTTTTATATGTGACAGAATAAAGAGCTATTTCTGTGCAGTCTTCAGGTATTGAGTACCATGCCAGTGGTGCCTGCAACACAGTAATTGGCAGAGACCATAGCAGTAAACAAACCTTTCAAAAAAATACAGCAAAATGCTCATTTCAACTCTCAATAGGTGATTAGGGCTAGTTTATAATCCACGGATCTTCTTCATGTATTCATTTCTTGTCTTCTCTTATCCTCCCAGACTGCATAACTAAAGCAAACATATAGGGTACTTATTTTATACAAGCTCAGTAGTAATGTTAAAATAAATTGAAGAAAAAATAAAGAGGCCATCAGAATACTATATCAGTCAACAATGATTATTATTATGGAGCAAGAGAGTTAATTGTATATGAAACCAAGGTCTCTTAAAAAAAAACCCATCAAATCCCAGCTTGGCAAAGTAGCAAGTAATCTTTAACAAGATTAAAAAGGAGTGTTACAATAACTAGATAAAAATGTGTGCAAATAGCAGAATCTCTGATATATAGCAGACTGTATATCTGCTGCCAAACTTTATACTTGTTGCTGCCATAAAGGAATACATTTCATATGTGTTCACAATTGTGGCTGAAATGTGAAAGCCCTGAGTTTCCTTAAAACAATACAGTAATTTCTGAGTGCAAGATACCTTGCTTGGGTGTCACAATGTGTTAGTCTTGTCAACTAAAAGCAAGCTCAGTTGGATGAGATTTTTCAAGTAGAGTTAAGAGCTTCAGAGAAATAACAGGACAGATGAAAAACAATTCAATCAAAGCACAGTCTATATCATACCCCTTTGAGGGGGTTCCTTATGTTTAGTTTCCTTAGCACCTTTTTTCTCTTACTAGCTTTTCCTTGTTAATGGCTGAATCAATCAAGTAATATCTACCTATGGCAGATAACGTTAAATGAAACACTAAGTCACTTATCATTTTGATAACTGAAAAATAAGAATAAAAATCCAAAGAAACAACTAGGTAAAATCACCTCATGCCAGCAGGAATAAGATTCAAGTGTTACTGACAATGTGCAACAAGCAATAAAGTGAATGAGAATTTATAACATCAGAGTCAGATATCAAACTCCAACAGTTTTTATGGTTGCTACACATTGCTGTCCCTTTTATATGATAGCAGATGTACAGTACAGACTCCCTTACTGAGACATCTCTCTTTTTTGCCTCTGTGTGTAAAGCACATGAAATCAGTCATTTTGTTTCAACTTATGGTCCCAAGCAAGGCCTGTTGTCTGTGGAGTCTAATGGAAAGCAATTAATCCCTGGCAATATAAACCTTTAATCACATGAAAAATGTCTAATTACTATGTTTATAATCTCTTGGAGCAGAATCTAATGTAGAAACGCAGTGCACAAGCTCTAACTTTCCTTTTTAATGAATGCCAAGTCCTGGCTTCCTTTAAATTTTGAGGCCCATGTTATTAACACACATGCTCCTGTGAAATGCCTTGTTAGGACTTTCACTGAGACAAACACTGTAAAGTCAATGGGATTATACTTTTGATTACAGGTTGTTGACTAGGTCAGTGAACTGCCATGTCTTGCAAGGATTTGTGTATTGTCCCTAATGAGACATTCAGCGTTATAAACTCAGGAATAGACTCAATATTTTTTCCCCCTATTCTGATTTATAAGCTGTTTGACACAGTAGCAAGATTTTTAGCAACAATAATATTCTAAAACCAACTAGAGTTATACACACAACAGGGAATTTGTACGGTACTTACGGTCTGAAAGTTTGCTTTTGAGTTTAACCATGAATCTCTGAGAACTTCAAATAAGATCTGGACTACCATGCTTGTCAGCTAAAGGAAGCAGTTTTACTTCTGAAGTGACAAAACAATATTCCTTGATACTATATCAGCTGGTCCTCTTGTTCCTTGCCATTCTAAATAGCAAGAACAATCATGCACAGGAGAATGTACAGTGCTGGGTAAATATTTTAAGTTTGCATAGAAACACCCCTGAACTTCAGTGTGTTTTTCACCATGCGGACAACTGTTCATCAACAACTGGACTGCAATAACCAGAATTGGTCTCATGTGCCACACATTGCACAGCTGAACAGACAATGGCTGAACAGTTTTCAGCTCCTGTTGGGGTAATGTATTTGAAGCAAATGGTTCATTAAATAATGGCTTTCTCATCTATGCTCTTTTGGTTTTCCATCATAAAAGAATCAGCTTCAGCATTTACCTGGCAATTACAGCTCTTGATCATCAGTTTGGTCCAGTCATATTGAAGAAGGTTGAGTTCATTTGCACAACTGCATTCACTTTCACCAATTGTTTTGTATTTGTGTGGCAAGGTTTTGGAGTGGGGAAGGCTTATCTTTTGTGAGAAGATGACAGAAACTTCACCCATGTCTGATAAAACCAGTGCCAGGTGTCTGCGAGACAGACCCACTGCTGGGCAAGGCTGAGCTATCAGCAGCAGAGATATTGACTCTGGGGGAATGTATTTAAGAAGGGGAAAATAATACCTGTGCAAAAGCAAACACAAAGAGGAGAGAGAATACGTGAGAGTAACAGCTCTGTAGACACCAAGGTGAGAGAAGAAGGAGGGAGAGGAGGTGCTCCAGGGGCTGGAGCAGAGATCACTCTGCAGCCCATGGTGAAGACCATGGTGAGGCAGGAGGTGCCCCTGCAGCACATGGAGGACCTCACACAGAGCAGGAGGATGCCCAAAGGAAGCTGCGACCCTGTGATACTGGAGCAGGCTCCTGGCAGGATCTGTGGAGCCAAGGAAAGAGGAGGAGCAGGTTTGCTGGCAGGACTTGTGACCTTGTGCAGAATCCACACTGGAACAGCCTTTTTCTGAAGAGCTGCAGCCTGTGGAAAGACATTCCCACCAGAGCAGTTCATGAAGAGCTACAGCCTGTGAGAAGGACTGCTGTTGGAGAAGTTTGTGAGGGACTGTCTCCCATGGGAAGGACCACACACTGCAGCAGGGAAAGTTTGGAGAGAAAGCAGCAACAGAGATGTTTGATGAACTGACCATGGCCTCTACTCCCCATCTCCCTGTGCCACTTGGAGAGAGGAGGTAGAGAAAAATGGGAAGTTGAATCCAGGAAAAAGCGAGGAGTGTGCAGAAGGTATTTTATGGTTTGTGTTTATTTCTCAGTATCCTAGTCTTATTTGATTGAAAATAAATGAAATTAATTTCCCCAAACTGAGTCTGTTTTGACTGTGGTGGTACTTGGTGAGTGACCTCCCTGTCTTTATCTCAACCACCAGCCCTACGTCGTCTTTTGTCTCCCCAGTCCAGCTGAGGAGAGGAATGATAGGGTGACTTTGGAAGGTACCTGGCATCCAGCCAGAGTCAAAACATCATATCAGTGCATTTCATTCACTAATACTCACTACTTTTTTTTTTATGTTCTGTAAGTCTTAAACATCTCTAAAGTCAGTTGAAATAATGAGATAAGACGGATTGCAAAGAAAATATTCTCTTATTCATGTTTGCTCTTCTATCAAGAGTAACTGGGAGATCTCACTAGAAAGAGGCCTTCAAAATGGTTAGTAATGCAGACCTGGAGGAATGATTCTGTACTAGTCAGCAATTTTAACATGTCGGCTGCAAACACCCCAATCCCACATACCAACTCTAGATGTTAAATATAACACAACTCCACTAGTGTTTTCATGGACTGTGGGTCACATGTAGTCTGCTGGCTCTTAAGCAGCAATAACTGAAAAGGAAGGCAATAGCCAATTTTGTTCTTCCCACAGCTGACAGTTTTATGTGTTCTCCAGTTTTTGATGAACAGCAGAATTTCCCTTTTTCATCCTTTCATCTCTCTATTCATATGTCAATTTCTTGAGCTCAATGCTGAAAAATGTCACTTGTCGTATCCAGACTCTAGTAATACTTTCATATTGACTTTCAGGCAGTTATAGCAATACCATTTAAACGTATATTGACTTACCTGTAATACAGACACAGCTTTCAGTTTCTCCTCAGTTTCTCACTCTATGATGACACTATTCTTTGCTTACAGTCTGAAGCCATCTCTCAAAGGCTACATTACACATATATGGCAGAGCTGAAGATGGATATTTACTGCAAAAATCCCTTTGTCTGAATAATGTTTTTCATTTTAAAATCTCAAGCTGCTGTATCATATATTAGATGGATTAGGCAATAAGAAAAAATATATCTCCATGTGTTATTATTTTGTAAATTTTCAACACATATTCTGATACTGAAACAAACTAAGTCACTCATTCTCTCAGGGTAACTACTCATCATACTCCTCCTCACATTGTCCTAGCCTTTTTTTCTGACTGACAACGAGCTACACGTAGGATGGACACTCCATTAAACTATGATTGTTTCTGAGATATTGAGGTTCCTCAAGGAAATCTCCTCTCTCACTGAAATACCTGTGTTATCTTCTTTCAGCTGCACTCATGCTTACAGTTTTAGAGGGGTTTTTTTTGTTGTTGGTTGTTTCTTGGGCGTTTTTACTTCCAAAAAGTAAGTTGCTTTGGGAAAGTTGCTGTTGGCACTCATATTCAGGTTTTCTATTCTCTTTTAACAAAAGCAAGAACATGTCATTTCATTTCTTTTGCTTCGGTACAACGCATTCAGCTAGTGAAGTTCACAGCTGAGCTGACACCTATATTATTCTTCTTCCTCACCACACCATTTTGTCTTATCAGTGGCCTCCAAAAGTGAAGATTGTGCTGTTGCCAGTTAAGTGAATTTCATATTTGGAGATGAGAACTTTCAGGACCAGTAGCCAATAGCAAAGCCAGCTTCCTCAGATGTCTGTAGACTAGGCACATATCATGCCTCTGTACAGAGGTACTTGCACATCAGGAGGCACCACACTGCTTGCCAATATTTCCTTCCACTGCACCCCTCTGCACCAATTAATATCATCATGTAATCTACAGCACTAACTATGATAGGTTTATAATTAATATTCCTGAAAACATTTGTGATAGCAGTCTGTAAAAAGCGATTTGGGCCATATTTTTGCTCACATCCATAAAGCTGCACTTTTTTGATAGATACCAAAAGTTTCACTTTTTATCTATCTAAAATAGACAAAATTAAAAATGAAGTATTTCTACATGGCAATAACAC
This sequence comes from Grantiella picta, assembly GCA_013397955.1. Lineage (NCBI taxonomy): Eukaryota > Metazoa > Chordata > Aves > Passeriformes > Meliphagidae > Grantiella > Grantiella picta. The sequence goes on along the minus strand of VZRM01003360.1, from coordinate 824,191 downwards.
CAAACTCTACGAAGTTTCAGTCAGTCACAAAGATCGTTCTTTAGTCTAATAGTCTCAAATAATTAGTCTTTTCATGACTCAAAATGTCACTAAATGTCATTTCAAGATCATAGGTGACTTATTTTTTCGTAGAGCATTTATACTGTCTGAAAGTAATAAATATTACCACCCACACTCAGGACTTACCTTCTAAACCAGAATAGCATTGGCATCAAAGAGGTTTTACTATTCCACATTTCATAAGTAAAATGTAGTATTCCAATATATTTTTACATCATCAGGTGAACATGGATTCCAAAAGTATCATGTAGATTACTCTTGCTTTTAATTAAAGCTGAATAAAGTTTACTTTGAGAAAATGCCTCTTGCTTGATTGAGAATAAAACTTGGTGCCCTCAGAAGATGGTTCTCGACCCTAGGTCCCTGTTACTACATGCAGACCAATTTGCTTTGGATATATGTTAAATCTCTTCCCTGATCTGTCTTTAATTGTATAATTAAATAAAATTCTTTGCCATATTTTTTTTCTGAGATAACCTCCTCTAAAAGTTATTTCTGCATTTTTAAAATGCAGCAGCCAATTTTGATTATAAAGACAACTTCTGCAAAACTACAAGGTCATCTTGTGTAGTCAGATTCAAACCATAAATTGCTCCTAAGTTAAATCCTTCAGGTCTTACTGCTGTAAGATCCTTTGATTCATTTCAATGGCAATTTTTCACAGTTTGAGATTTTGTTACAACAATTGCTTATGCTAGGAAAAAGAGTCCATATGCTTTTCCAGCTAATTCAGCAGTGTTCCTGGCAAGAGAAAAATATGCTGGAAGGGCTGCCCATGCTGCCATTACATCTTTGAATGCTCCTGAGCTTTTCAGGCAGTAACAGTTCCCATACTGACAATTATTAATGACATCTTGAAGAATTCTGCAACTATTCCATTAGGGAAAATCAAGTATCATCAGAAGATTGCCAATTTTTTCCTCTTCTTCTATTATACAAAGATGCCTGTCAGTGGGTGCCAGGGGGGATACATTTAGGTCTTTTACAGTCAGATGATAGGAATTAATATAGGGACATCTTTATAATGAGGGGAGAAAGGGAATCAGAAAGAGGTTGGGCAGATTTTTCATTTTATTCTGTGTTAACCACCACAAAAAACCACATTTTTTTCCCTTTTTTCTCTTTACTAAAGGAGAGAAAAACACAAAAATCCCATAAATCTCATAAAGGTTGTCATATTTTTTCTGTCATTTCTAGAATGTACCTTTGTCAGCCTGAAGACTATATTTTTCTAAAATTTCATCATGAATTGCTGAAGGTGTGAAGTGGAGGGAAAAAAGAGCAAATAGAATATCAGGACAAGGTTATCATGGTCAGGGAAGATGTCAGAAGGAGCTCTCTTCTTTTCCTCATTATTTACCCACTCATACCACAATAACCATTTCCCTATTGATGAGCTTGTCAACTTCATATCCAAGTTAAAACACCATGAAGAATACTGTACCTCACAGAAGAATCCCAGGCTGAAATACTATAACTTAAGGCATTATTTCCTTAAATGTAAGCAGTTTAATTTTGAGGACAGATATGCAGTATTTTTGAGCATAAATATCAAGATCCAACATTTTATTATAATTTAAAATAAAGTTTCCTGGTTAAAGTTACAGGAAAATATGAGAGTAATAATACAATTGGCTGAAGAAGTCCCTCTGGGGGTTTTTTATAAAAAATCATTTACATTTTTCAGAAATCAGTTTTAGAGACTGTCCGTTCTATTCTTTTACAGCTACTACCTGTTTCTAAAATGAGAAAAAATAAATTCTTCATCCTTAGCATTAAAAAATGTAAATTTTCCCTTTGTTCCTTAAATCCAGTCTATGCAAACAAAGGACATTATTTAACTTTTTCGTAAGTGGACTTAATTTTTTTCATCCCGGTCTATTTTCATCTGTCCTTCAACTCAGCTGAATTTTTTCAGGGGTGGGGAAGAACAAAACTGGTCTAGCTACAGGAAAGGATAAGTACCGATGTGCAACTTTTTCGTCCTTTCATTTAAGAAAACAAGGTGGGAAAATACGAACTCTTATAAAACCTGGCTTTTTCCATGGAATTTTCAGGCACAGGGCAAATAATCATGTTGCAGAGTAAACAGTTCTGCCCAGAAACCCCAGTGCATCAGCAGTCTCCCAGTTGTAGGCACTCCAAAAGGAGTGAAGATTAGATCTGTGATGATTTTCAAGATCATCGATTTTGTCTAGGAGGGAATGTTTTTTTCTGTTGCTGTCAGCATTGTCTGCTGAAAAGCAGTTTAGATTGTCCTTGGCTTTTTTAATTATTTCCTCTCTTGCAGTTACTCTTGCCACTGTATTAGCCAAGGTCAGGTAAACTGTTTATACATCTGCTTTAATTGAAGGCACAAGACATATTAAATGAGAGACATTACTTGATTTTGCTACAGCTAAGATCACTGGAAGAGCTGTGTGTTTTATTTAGTCTTTTCTTAGGATCATTTCTGACTAAGCTGATGAGTGTATTAAGATCACTACTGACACAGACACTCCATACCTGAAAGAAAATATCCAAATCACATCTGAGGTCTGCAATCGATTCTCAGGATGAGAACCTCAATGCTGAGTATTGGGCAAATAGTTGATTACTAGATCCCTATAGAAATAGTACGTGCAGCTCTTTCCTCCCCATTTACACACATGAATGATACCCAAGAGCACATCAATACACAGACATAGTGTGATAAACATTGACTGCACCAAGAATTTTATGAACATTGACTGCACCAAGAATTTTGACAGCCATGGACATGTGATGGCAGCATGCCATAACACCATCTTCTCCTGGCATAGTATGCTCTAGTTTTTCCATTATGTTATCCCATGTGAGAAAGAAACTGCACATGCTTCTGTTTTGTTATTTCAACTAAAGACTCAATAGGCGGAGTTAACTAAAGCATTTAAAATAATTAAGAACTAAAGATACAATTAGAGAACTTTGAGTTTTCAAAATAAGTTGCTTAAAATTTCACACTACTCTTTGCCATGGACTTAATCTCTGAAATAGAAAAATGGTAAAAAATCCTTTCAGTAGAAAGGACAAGCTTAAAAAATGTGGTACATTCCACTTGTAAACAGATTGTGAATACCAGCACCCTCTCCAACCTACTCTAGCTTTGACATTATAATAGTACAGGGTACCACTCATTGATATTCTCCCAGCTGCCACCAACTTGGATGTCTTATATGCAGGAAGGCCAGTGTTCATTGAAGACAAATGCCTAAATTTTACAGAATATAGGGTTCAGTTATTTAAGTAAGAAGGGAAAAGCAATGGAAAATCAATGCACTACCACCCTCAACCCTATCAAAACAACAATAAAATACACCCTTATCATATATTTCAAAGAGCATTAAATAGTTGTTATGCACACATACGTCTCAGAAAAATTTCATTTATCTACAAAATTATTCTGGAGTTTACCATGTTTTATCCTAAACTGAGATGTATATGTTGTCTCAGTATTTGGTGACTATTTCAAAGTCTAAAGGGCATATTAGATCAGAATGAAAAAAGGTGAGAGAGTAAAGCTGTGACAGATATGGAACCAGATATACCAGGGCTATGGAAATGGTGTCCTACTGTAGGCACATGCTGGAGCATGATTTTCCCAGAGCCAGCCATACTCCACACAGCTTTGCATTTACCTTCCAGAGGATCTTTAATTCCTAGAAAGTCTGCCTGTGTACACCAGCAGCACTTCCTCTCTGGGTGCGTGCCTGTGAGTAGGGAGGTGTACCCTCAGCTCAGCTCTCGAGCAAATGCTCCAAAGAGTAACAGCAGCCTGTGCTGATCTGTGTGGATCTCAGCAGGAACCAAGAAACCCTCCTGAGAATCAAGGTAACACTGGCACAGCTCACCTGTCCCAAGGTCCTGCTGACAGGTCCATCCTGCTGCTGCTGCTGCTTCACAGCCTACTGCAGCCTCTGCTCTGAGATATCCTCTCCTCTGAAATGTGGTTTTCTCTGCGTCTTTAACATGGAAACTAATCACCATCTTTAAATATCATAGGAAGGTATATATCATACCTACATGTACATGTACTGACAATTTTTTCCTCAAAATTTGTTATCATTCAACTTCTGAACATTGTAGAACTGTTTGGGTTGGGAAGACCTTTAAAGGTCAGCTAGCCCAACTCCCCTGCAATCTACAAGGACGTCTTCAACTAGATCAAGTTGCTCCAACCTGATCATTAACATTTCTGCAGATGGAGCCTCTATCATGTCTCTAAGCAACCTGTTCCATCATAAAACATTAGTGTTTATATCTAACCTGAATTGAACCTCTTCGAATTTAAAACCAATACCCCTTGTTCTAGTGCCACAGAACCTGCTCAAAGATCTGACCCCATCTTTCTTATAAGCCTCCTTTAAGTACTGAAAGGTGCATCCAGGTCGTTCTCTTCTCCAGTTTGAACCACCTCAACCCTCTCAGCCTTTCCTTATGGGAAAGCTGCTCCAGCTCTCTATCATTTCTGTGGCCCTCCTCTCAATCCACTGTAACAGGTCCATGTCTTTCTTATACTGAGGAATCCAGAACTAGACACAGTATTCCAGGTGGGGCCTCACCAGAGTGAATCTGGCTGGCCACACTGCTTTTGATGCAGCCCAGGATGTGTTTGGCTTTCTGGGCAGTAAACACACATTGCTGGGTCTTGGACAGGTTTTCATCCATTAGCATCCTCAGTCCTTCTCAGCAGGATTGCTCTCAATATTTTCATCCTCGAGCCTGTACTGAGGGGTAGCAAACTGGGGTTTGAAGGTTTTTATGGTGAGCCTCAACAGTCAGCAGAAATGAGTTGTGCCTGTTTATTTCAATTACTTTTTTCTCCTGGTTCATTTCTCCTGTCATTCTTAGCCTGAACCCAGAGAAATATCAAGAAAAGTAGAAATTTGGTTAAGGATATTAAGACAAAAATATGGAGCTTGGAGCTTAAAGCTTAAGTACAGGAAACAAGTACTTTGCTTCTTAAGTTCTACTCATCTTTAATTTAGAATAGGGGCGCAAGGGATGTTCCTGATCAGGCTTCAACACTTTCTTCAGCCTAGAACAATCTTTGAAGATGATGGAGCAAAGTGTGACTCTTGTTTTATCTAACATATTTAATCCCTGGATGCCATTCTAAACTGCTACATAGATTCACTGCTTTACTGTAGATTTGCTAATGCATAAATGGTAACACATCAATTGCTCCAAGGGTTAACTGATTTCTCATCTCTCAGTACATATTACAAAGTTTTGTCAGCCTAAACAAAGCTAAGGTCTCATAAGATATAAATTTGGCTTGGCTTTATTCAAGCTGGTGTACTTAATCAGCATCACCTCAAGGCATTCAGGAACTGGAACTTGCTGTGTAGGATGACTTTGGCAAGGTATTTGCTGTGTGGGAAGGGTTATGCCTGCAGACAAAAGAGATCTGGCTGGAAGAAACTCAAGTCATTGACAAAGAAGGATGGTTTGACACAGCACGAAGAGCAGAAGTGCACAGCCTGGAGAGAAAAATGATAAGCATTGTTGAGAGTGCCTTTGGTGGGAGAAAGGAAAAAGGAAAAAAGAAAAGTGGAGGAGAGGTGTTTTAAGAATCTGTTTTATTTCTCATTATCCTAGCCTGATTGGTAACAAATTCAATTAATTTCCCCAGGTTGAGTGTGTTTTGTTCAAGAGGGTAACTGGTGTGTGCTCTCTCCCTGTCCTTATATGGAACCAAAGCCCTTCATTTTGCCTTTTCTCTCCTGTCCAGCTGAGGAGGGAAGTGATAGAGCAGCTTGGTAGGCACCTGGTGTCCAGCCAGCATCAACTCACCACACCATGTAGGGGTGAAAGCTACACAGTAAATCAGACTCCTGGTGTCAGAACTTGTCACCAATTCCCATATGCTTGTGTCCACTTCATGCAGAACAAGCAGTTTTAGAGGAATGTTTTGCAGCCACCCCCATAAACATGCATTTGGTCGTTTCACCTGTGGGAATGTCCCTTTCCAGCCCCAAACCCTAAAGTCAGAGTTGAGGAGACAAAGCTCTGAGTACCTGTTTTTCTTGTTTTTAAAAATAAAGCCTTAATAACACAAGCTGTAGGTATGTTTTTAAGACTGTACTGTTCACTGGGTGCTATAAAGATTTTAATTAGCAACAGGATACACAAGTACAGTATAGATTGAATATATCAAGTTCTTCCTTAGTTATTTATTCATTTCACTTTGACACAGATGACCCATCTTTTATGTTTCTGTGTAAGAATAAACATGAAGCCCTGCTTGGCCTAACTGCTGTTATGCCTGCAAGCATTATAAAAGTTTACTGAGATGAAGTTCATAAAGCACTTTGTGAAACGTACATTCCACTGGTATTCATTTAATAAGATATGGGGACATCCGGCCTCCAGCAGGTCCAGAGCCTTTCCACCTCTGCTGTACTGTTTATCATAAAAAAATAAAATAAAATATGACTCTCAATGGTGACTCAGAAGGTCTCTTTTGCCCTTTTCATAAACCAAGTCAAGCAAGCAATCGCTGTTGAAATAGTTTGGCTTCCTTCATTTTAGATTTTGGCACTTGTCACATACCAAATCCCACATGTTGTTAAGCTATTTGCCAAGAGTAACTTCTGGACATATCCTTCACTATGCCAATTCAGTTGTCTCTTTCCTTTTGCTCTTTACCAGTACTGGAACTCTGGTTTGGAATTGCAGCAAAGCCTGGTGAGATCTGCTCTGTAGATATGTGTTTAGCAATTAGATATCAGTAGTGGCTTACAAACTGCTTCCTCATCTGCCACAGCAGTATTTCAGCTGGTGCTTTGCAAGTGTGCCAGGATGCTCCTGGACTGAGCTGCCACAGATGTCTCTGCTGAACCTTCAGTGTTATTGCCTCTGCTAAGCTGGTATCTCTCAATAACAGACAACTCATACTGGAGCCAAACATTTCCACAAATTCCCTCTTTCATAGACTCTTTCTCACTGCTGTTTGACCTCAATAAGGGTGATGAGTATCTTTTACAGGAAGGAGAAAGGATTGTTACCACTACTAATTTCTGTATATTTTATCAGCTGTGGGATTTTCTAAAAATTCTCTATAGTTCCAGTGTTTCAGAAACACACCATCATGTACCAAATTTCCTCCTCATTCCTAGCTTTCTGAAGCTTCTAGAGCTGGAAACAGGTTTTCTCAGATTGGTTTTTGCTTAAAATTAATTCCATCCTCCAACACTGATTGAAAATATACATCAGTTTTAAGGAAATGCTGTTATACTAAATCTCATATTTCTGCTTATATTGGAGAAATAGTAACATAATATGGAAGCATGCAACTGTCCCCTTGTACTATGTGTTATCCAAACAATCTGGACAACAACACATTGTCCAACTGTATTGGTCATTTAGATGGATTGCTGGATAGAGGCCAAGACAAGGAAAGGCAGAATAGATGTGGAAAGAAAAGCGGCTTTAAACCACTGTCATTCAGTGGATCTCTGGCAGGTTCAGGAGAAAGTAGAACTCAGATTCTTAGCTCACCATGCAGTGCCCAAAAGCTCTGTGCACACACTGAAGAATTACCCTAATGATTTCCTTATGAAGTTTTACATATTTCTATATTAAAAATGTCAAAACATGATTTGTCCCCATTTCTGTGACAAGCCTTTCTCTCATCCTCATCATGCTCTTACCCCCTACACTAGTGTGGCCTCACTACAGTCTTACAAAATGGTTCCACATTACAGCAGAAGGGGCAAATACCAAAACCAAGCAGGCATAACCATTCTCCAGGTAAAGCATCACACAAGAGTTCAATCTTTTCCCAAATCTGGCTCATTGTTTTAAATAAATCCATTTTCTATTATGTGTAAACTGTTTTAATACCAGTTCTTCAGCACTCATGATAATATTTAATATTTTAAATGGTGGTGATGTATTTTAAGTCCCATATTCCACAGTTTCTTCTAACGTTAATCAACTCTCTTACATTGGTGTGGCTGGGAGCAACGCTGGCATAAGTTTTTCTAGTGCACAGATTTTACTTTTTGCTTTGGATCTGAGATTCATCAGAACACCAATCTGGAATTCACAGTTCAATTAATTTTTCATTTTATTTTAATGACCTTTCTGGAATGCAACTCACTAGCATTTGTTTTATTATTATTATAATCTTCCACTGCTTGGCTTCCCCAATCAAAACACATTACAAGACAATTTATTCTCTCTTCCTGATTTAGATATGGTTTAATGGCAATAAATGAAACATTATATTATGAGAACAATCCTCCTCAATCAACAGATTAAATTCTTAGAGACCCAGAGCCAGAAAGGATTTCCAACTCTATCTCTTACTTTAACACATCCACATTCATAGAAAGTCCCACCTCCATGCAATTAAATCTGTGTAACACATGAAAACAGTCAAATATGGTTGCATGAATCAGTAGGTGAGCATTCTTGTGAGCACAGAATTGAAAAAGCAGAATTTCATCACACCTTACTTTCATTATCTTGCTGAGGGTGATTTGAGAATGAAATTTTCCCTCCCCAAAAGAAAGTGTCTACATACTAATATGGAACTGTAGGAAATAACTCCCCTGACTTTCTGGGAGTCTTTAACAAATCTCCACCCACAAAAGCTGGTTTTGCATATTTAAAAGGGGTGCTATCTATTTAGAATGAATGATTGAAATGCAAAGATGAGCCTAAAGTAAAATTCCTGAAATTTTAAAATCCACAGCACAAGGATATCCGGAATCTGGTCTAACCTTGTGCAGCTTGAGGCCCTCTTGAGAATCTCAAGGCAACAAGTAGTTTTGCATTTATCTATGGAATGAAAACCCCCACTTTACAGCCTCTGAAGTTTTTGGCATCAATGACTATTAATCACCCCTGCTGGGCCTATGGAGTCAGTAAGACTTGGCTTGCACAGCTGCAATATGATATCCAGCAGGACTAGACCAAGACAACAGCCATCCATGGATCAAGTAGCTCTCAGACTACACAGGCGAGGACCATAGTCTGATTCCTCTCGACAAGATTGCTTGATGATTGCAAAGTACTTTGTATGCTTTCTGTCTTCTAAAAGACATTGAGAACACTTACTAAATAATACATGCACAAGTACAACAGATGTCTGGCCCTTTCCAAACAGCATTGTCCTTACTGAGGCTGTAATAAAAGAAAAAAATATTTAAATCAGAAATGATTGGAAGAAGGAGCTCCTATGGAATGAAAAATATAGAAACATATACACAAATTTGTAGGTTTTATGGTAGTTTGTAGTCAATTAACTAAGAAGATAATGTAATAAAATGATCCCTAAAATGCTTTATAGGATGGGAAAAGATCAATGTACCCTTGAGTAAAAGACACTGCCAAGCCACTTGAAACATACTTGAGCACATGTGCATGTGTAATAGCTGTAATGAAAAGGCACTATCTCCTCACCTATCACTCACTTTAGAGAATGGATTCTAGCTCCTAAAGCATTTGCCAGACAGACTTAAAACTCAAGAAAGCTCTAAGTTTATAGCTAGTCATATTTGGCCCCAGCATGGCCAGACTCTGAACAGAAGCACCAGGAGAACCTAACCCACGGAACACTCCTCTGCAGCTGTGAGCATGCACAGCACATGGCTGACTCCTCAACTTCCTCCTGCTGGTGCCTTTCTCAAACACCACCTCTTCTACTTGTCTGCTCCGGGTGAAACCAAGAAGATCTGAGTGTTAGCTAGGAGTGCTGAATAAGGCCTCTCATGTAGGCAGGTGCTAATTTGTTCAAATGAAGGCATATCAAGTCATTAGAATATCCTGGCTTCTTTTCACTATAGTTCAGAAAAGCTGAGCGCTCTGAGTACCTGTTTTTTTTTTAGCTCCTACTATGTAGCTTTTCAGCTACATATTTTCCCTCAAATTTGAGATCCTATTGGAGCAAATCAGGCAGAAAACAAATCTGAGAGGATTTATCTCCACCTACAGGGTCAGCACAACTTTATATACACCCAACATTTCAATCCCCAGTTAAACATGAACCGGAGCAGAAAAAAAAATATAATTGCCCAAACTAACTTCCATTCACACACAACAGGGAGGAAATTCTACGCAGATCAAACTCACAGCTGTGCACCACATGTTTATATCTAGATTTCTGTTTATCTGTATGTTAAGTACCACAGAAGGATCAAACGCGAAAGTTACTCTTTAGTATCAGTCCCCATACCCCAAATGCTCATAGAGTGAGTAATCCTTTGTTTGCTACATACAGAAAACATCTCTCTCAACAACAGCAAATTTTAAGGTTTTTTACACAGAACTTCATGTGTAAAGATGTGGGGTGACCCCACCCACTCCACCCTCCAGTGGCATCTGCTAGAGATTTAGTGGTTTTGAGGAAGGACTAGGAATTATACATGAATGCATTAGTCTTGTGATGAACATAAGGTTTAGTTATATAAACAGCTTAAGAGAGTTTGCTTTGACCAGTTTGGTAGAGAATTGCAGGTTTGAGGGTGTTTTCCAGTTTTATCACAATTAATACACAAATTTATATGCTTTTCTACCTGAGTATCTTTTACTCCTGTCACATTCACTTGTTATCTAAGATAACAGATTTTAAAGAGAGTTCTGATCCTGCTGAACTGTCCTAGCTTGATATTTGAATGAAGCTGTAATGCTTGGTTCAATTTCTACAGCAGCCTATGCTGAGGTTAAAACACAGCATTGCAATTTCCTTATATTCTAAAGTATAAATAAAAGAATGTACATTGAAGGAATGAAGCCTCCAGAGATTTACATCGCATGACAAAAATGAATATAACTAAATAGAAAAGTACAGTATATCACTCTATGTGTAGTTTCTCCTTGAAAGTCATGACCCAATAGGTTTTTCGTGAAGTAGAAAGTGACTACAAATGAATAAACAGCAGTGCTGTAAAATACATTGTTGTAGGGGAACTAGAAAGTATTTGAGAAACTCCAAAGTGGTAGACATTTTGATGGTCAGTGGCAACTATTCTTTTTCTAACAACTGCACATTTCCTGACATTTGAGGGGGTCTGACTGTCTGATGACCATACCTAGAACTCCACTTGGGGTACCCTGATGTAATGTCAATCTGTAGAGTAAAAAGAGACACTAGAAGGCATTACAGGACATAATTGCTACTAGCATGATTAAATTTGTTAGGTTAGCTCATCTGTGGTCAATTTGGACCACTGTAGAGAGCAGTGACCACCTTCATTTTGAGCAAAGAGCACAGCCAGTATTGCCTTAATGGCCTTCTTCCATGAAACCCAAAATAGACCTCATTCTTGTCCTGGTCCATTTTTTTTGTTGTTGTTTGCTTGTTTGTCTTAAATTAATCAATTTAATCTTACCCTACTAATTAAGTAGAAGAAAAGGCCAAAATTAAAACCTGAATGTTAATCAGAAGTTATTAATTCAGGAAAAATTCTGCAGGGGTGCTTAGAAAAAAGAATGTCTCCTTGTCACAGGGACTCCGAAGTTCTCTTTGAAAGCGTTTTTTCACAGTTATGATACTTCCATGTTATTTGCTAGGCAGGTGTTACAAAGAAAAATTATTATTTCCTTATACAAACATTTAAATGTGGCTCAAGAATATGCCATAGAATACTGCTTGGTATTAACATTTAGCTCACTGACTTCTGTGTTTAGGCACTCTTCCAAGCGGAAATATGAATGGGACTAAGGCAATACTTCCCAGTATAAGAGTTAGTGTCATCTTTCTGGGAAAATACCACCATGACTTTCACAAAGTTACTGAGGTTTGTTGGCAAGGCTAATTCAAATTCTAATTTTACCCAGAGCAGTGGATATTTTTTCATATGGTGGCAAAAAAAAGTAAAAACATGGCACTATTATTAAGCAATTTACTGAGATGAAAATCAGTTTTATTTCCAACTATAGAAAACCACATTATTTGTTCATAATAGAATAGCATAAAAAAAATAAATACAAAACCCATTGCAGCAGAAAGACAAATGCCTTACAAAGATGCAGTTGTATCTAATCTTATTAAGGACACATACACTATGTTAGTAATTGCATTAACAGATGTACAAAACAATCTGCTAGAACGCTATTCATTTTGTCTGCTAATGGCAAACAGACTATGTTCTCTTCCTCACCCTGAAGACGGGTTTTAATTTTGCTTTCTGGAAATAATTGCTTCCTTGAATAAACACCTCTTCCGTGCTACACTACTGTATGATGAGGGACTCCAAACCAACATATTACCTCTCTTTCCAGAGCTTACTTTCCAAAGGAAGGTGTTCATAGTGTCAGATAATCACTATACAAAAAAAGTGATGCCTTTAATAGAATATTTAAGTGTATATGAAAGAAAGCCTGCAGCAATGACACAACAGCACATAAAGTATCTTTACAGATATTCTGTTTTCTAATATATCCAATTTCAGAACCTGTCTCAGAAATATGGACAATGAATTATTTTATTCTTCCTTATCCACACTTAATGATTTCTTCTCATTTAAATCAAATTAAACTCAGAGTCCAATTCAACCATTCCAGAGGAATTATTACACAATATAAATGCCAAATTACCAAACACACACAGGCTGTGCCTTGTCACCCATAGAATAAAAATACCTCCACTGATAAGCTGGCTTTTATTAGCCGTCAGTCTATATATTCATTGTTCGAGGCAATCATTCAAGGAGAGCAATGAAAACAGAAAAGAGTGAATTTCATTTAAAGCTGAATAAGTTTAGTTATCTTTGCAAAAGTAATACTAGCACAGCTTCTGAAGGACGACTGAGCACTCTGCAAGTTACAGCTTAAATCTACTTATACCCCTGATGACTCTGTAACAAGATCATTACTTCATGATATACAAACAAATGATATTAAGTAACATAAAACCAAGAACTGTTTTACACTGGTCCCAGTAAAATTATATTCTTCATGCTTCAAAACTGCAAAGGAATTCATCATAGGAAGTAGGTGTTGCCAGGTTTAAAGTACTCACCCAATCAGTAAAAACAAATTTCTGTTGAATGAAAATAAAACAAGCTACCAGTAAACTCAGTAAAGCAGTTTAATCAAGTAACAGTCCCAAATGGACAGTAGGAAAAAACCCAGCTTGGTAATAAATGGAGAGGGAAGGTAGGTGAAGAAATAAATTCCCTAAATTTTCATCTGCAACTCCAGTAGAAAAGCATAAACCAAATACCATGAAAATTCATGAAGTTTAATCTACCTGTCTTGGTTCTATTCCTTTTTATTTTTTAAAACATTTAGACAGCTCTTGATGGCTGTTGAGCCATAGCACTCACTGCTGAACTTGATTCAAGTATTTGTATAGAGAAATCACATCCATTCTAGCATCATACAACTGATGCTTGAATTTCTACTGGAGTAGAAGAAGCAAATCCAGTTCTTATGCCATGTCCCCATCCATTCTGTCACAAAACAGCTAAATTCATTACCAGAGAAAAAAAAAACAAAGGTGGAAAATTACTTAGAGACATATAATCTTCCCAGTGGAAGAGCTGCTCTGCCTTCCTCAAAAGCTGGTAGTAGGGTGACCTGAGAAGAAAAAAACATCCTTTCTGCCTCCAGAACTTACCATGCAGAGTGGGAGAGACTTGTCAAATGAGTTCAGTAACAACAGACCCTGTTTGGTCACAGGAATAAAGTGCAATGGCAAATGACAGAACGACATTAATTTAGACCATCACTTGAAAGCACAGTTTTAAGGTACCACTTTCAGGCACCCAACTGCAAGTTAAGCAAATGCCAGCAGTTGGTAATTGTAACTGTCTGTACATAAAATAGTGCTGGCACTACTATGTAAGGTTGTATAATTTTTGCGTCTTCTTCTCAGCTTTTCCTTTTGACTTGTCTCAAGATTTTAATACATGCTCAAATCAATCAAAGTAAATTCAGCAAGTCAGATGTAAGGGTAAGTTTCAAGATAATGTATTCCTTTGCACTGGTTAAATCTGGATATTTGAAAATCTGGATTTAGATCTTAATGCTACAATCTAGTTGATAGGGTGGTGATAGGTCATAGGCTGGACTCGATGATCTCTAAGGTCTTTTCAAACCTAATTGGTTCTTTGATCTGCTGTTGCAAATTGCTCTTGTATTTGTGTACTCATCCCGAGAGCAAAAAGAGTGCTTTGTCTTGATGATCTAAGCTTTACTACATAATTATCCTATGACCAGGAAGATACACTGGGTTTGATTAACAAGAAAACCCTTGGATCAAAACAATAACACTTAACAAGCTTCCATAACACTGACTCTTGGATGCACTGATAATTTTCCTATCTTTCTGTTAGTTACATGGAATTCAGCTCTTCATACTCTTGAATACACAACCCTGTATTTTGAATTCCTACTCCTATAACCCTCTGTCCTGATTTCAGTTGGGATAGAGTTAGTTTTTCTTTTAGGAGGCTGATAAAGTGCTCTGTTTTGGATTAGTATGAGAATAACGCTGATGTTTTGGTTGCTGCTGAGTAGTGCTTCCTCTAAATCAAGGACTTTTCAGTTTCCCATGCTCTGCCTGCAGGCAGGTGCACAAGAAGCCAGGAGGGAGCACAGCCAGGAGAGCTGAGCCTAACTTGCCAAAGGGATGTTTCTCAGCATAAAACATCATGCTTAGTATATATCCTGGGGGGAGTTGGCTGGAAATTACCATTTAGTGTTCATGGGAGGGCTGGGCATCAGTCACAGGGTGGTGAGCAATTGTAGTGTGTATCACTTGTTTCTCTCAGGTGTATTTCTCTTTTCCTATCATTACACTTATAATTAGTAGTAGTATTAGTATCTTTTTTTTCAATTATTAAACTGGTTTTATCCCAACCACAAGGTTTAATTTTTTCCCCTCAATTCTCCTCCCCACTTGAGCAGGGGGAAAGTGAGTGAGCAGCTTCATGGTACTTAGTTGCCAGGGGGGGTTAAACCACACCACCTTCCCTTTTTCCTAGATCCTGAGTCTCACCTTCTCCCAAAAAAAGCCACCTGTTCTACACAGGCTTACGTTCAATGCCAAATGGCTGTCCTTCAGAGAGGATATGGGACAGGCAGAGTTGTGTCTCTGATTTGGATCAAAAATGAGGAATAAAAAGCTAGCTCTTAAATTCAGATTATGTAAGATTGAGGAACTACTGTGATGCAAGTAGGAAACAATACTGTAAAGCAACATATTAAAAGAGTTATGTGAAATTTAGAAATGCACAGAAAACTGCACCTTTCCAAAAAGGAACACCTCATCAAATGAAGAGGTACAAAAAACCAACCAAACACACAAAAACCCACAAATAAACAGCCACAAACCCAGACTAACTGTTAAATTCTAAAATTGGCCTAGAGCTCCACAGAACAACAAAGGGGTTTTTTATGTTCCAAGTGAAGCATAATAGCTCAAGAATCATTAAGAAAGAGAGACCAGTTAGAGAAGGCTGTCATCAGTGGCACTACATTTTAAATATGGGCAGCTTCCCAGCGTTCTTCATGGTATTTCAGATTTTTGCAATGCATGTGACAGGTGACAAAATGAGGGCAGCACAGAGCTCAGCTCATACACAGTCAAGGTATGAATGAACGGCGTGGGAGTGAATCCTTAATAAAATGAGCATACAATGTCTCAGATTCTTCTAAAACTTCAGATATTAGGTAAAATTTAGTATGCCACTGACAGGAAAGTAGTACAAATTAATAAACACATGAATAACAATCATTGTAGATTGGAGAGAAAACAGAGCAGGATTTATGGCAGAATGAAACAATGCCAGGAGCAGTGGATAAGAAGCAGAGATAGATACTCAACTATCCAGAAGAAAATGTTAGACCATGAATGAAGCCCTCAAAAAGTTCATTACTGACAAAATATCTTTGTGAGATTTCACTCTCCATTAAAACAAATCCCTTTTTTCTTTTGATACAACATATAACTGTTTGCACAGTAGCAATATTGGCATGTCATCACTGCTGTACATCAGGGGTCATAGAAAGCTGAGCCTTAAAGCTCTTTAGCAAGTGTAAATGGAAAGAAAAGAAACTCAGATCCCTAGAAAAGGGGGACACCTTAATTTACACCAGCAAGACTCTAAAAGCTATTAGGTAAGTCTGAAATATGTGATTATTGAACAATATAATTTTCTCTAATCATTCTTGTAGGACTTTTGTGTTCTTAGTTATTACATGTGTTACTTCTACCCCATAAACATAGCTTATCTTAATGCTTTATGTACTTTGGTTGTGTCAAGACATGGGTACAAAGAGATTGATTCTTTGTCCTCAGACGTGATATTTCTCCAATAATCCAATCCCAAATAAAGCATCAGATTTGCATCCACTTAACTCTGAACCCAGTAATTATTATGCAGACCAGAAAGACAGCAAACCAGGAAAAAATACTCTTGATCTGGTAAAAACCCGTCCCTCCTATGTGGTTTATTTATGTAATTCAGGCAAAAAAAGGTAGGATTAAAAAAAATTTAAATAGCATCAGTCAACATCAAAGTATGATTGGCAAGAAGAATTCTGAATGTTGAGATCAAATGATAAATGAGTAAGGACCAATTAAAACTTTTGAAAATTCAAAACTTAGGTAGAAACTAGTACACAGCCTTTACAAATATGATCATTTGTGAGTACCCAAGTGAGTTTCTAAACTTAGTATTTTTAAATCACATTCACATCCAGTGGTTCTGTTTGGACTCAACTCAATATGACTCCAGCAAATAGTTGCTCCTAATATTAACAATTAGCTATCATCAATCCTCCTGCCCTCAATTAGCTTTGAAGAAGATCTACTAGGGATTAGTTTGGCCCCAGAACTTTGATAATGAGCCTGTGAAACCACTACATGCAAGGAACACAAAAAAAAACCCCTAAAACCAAAACCAAGCAATGAATCATTAATGCCTTAGAGAAATGTGTTAGAAATATCTACCATGAGAGTTTTTAGCAGATGTCACAATGATGACCAGTAAAATCATAGGATGAAACAAATCTACAAATTTCATAATATCAAGCACTGAATTTCAATAGGCAGCTGTTCAAGTTGTCATTTTTTTTTTTAACTCTCTGCGTAATTTCTATGGCTCAAAATCAGAAAGCATATACAACTAAAAATTGGCAGTCACATTTATACTAGCTGATGTGCTACTACCATTAATTTTCCTTATCTCATGTTATTTCTCAGTACTCAATGTTAGAGCTGTCAAGATATATTTTCCTGGCTCTTGTGCTGTTAACATACTAATTCATATACATAACAGCTTTCATGGCTGTGGCAGAGAGACTGAAGCTGTACTTCTAAAAAAATATTTCTGGCAAAAAAGTGGGAGCCCTAGAAGTATGCTCTATAAAACTCACAGGAAAAAACATATCTAGGAAAGCAAAAATAATGAATGTAAAGAAGGAATAACAGCACTTCATTCTCTTGCTAAGATCTCCTACATCCTTAAAGCCACAGTCAAATCCCACCCTATTTATGGCCACTTTTAAGCAAATGCATGAGGTGATTTTTGTAGACAGTTTACAGGCTTGTGTTTTATCCCAGTTCTCAACCCCCCAGAGCACTACTTATACAAGAAAAGCAAGGCTTTGAAACACACACAAAAAAATGCAGCTTTTGTGGCATATTTAAATTTCGATGGCTCTGCTAAAATTTCTTCATTCAACTTCCTAAGAAAATCTCTACTCTTTAGAGATGCAGTGTTCAGATGCAAGAGGCCCCTTGTGTAGATTTGTAAATTCAAGCTCTGTATCAATCCCCTTTACTGTTTATTGAAATGATCCTTCAGTCATGTCAGAAATACTCTACCTTTACTTTTCTTTACTTCAGTCCAGCTCTAGGAGTGCCAGCCGTCTTTCTAGCCATACAGTTTTGTGTCTCCAAAAACAACGTCGAGAGAATTGAAGGCAGAACTATGGGGAGGAGACAGAATCTTTCAGAAAAGCCTCTTGAATTGCTAGATTGTTCCTTGTCAGCATCCACCAGTGTGCCTGACTTTTCGAACCAATGCCATTCATTACATTTTGCTATTTCTCTGGCTGTGTTTAACCATCCCATCACTGCTCGTGGCAGTTACCTCCATTAGTTTGCTTAGGCCATCTGAAAAGCAGGACACCTCCACACCTCGTTTCCAGTTCTTTCAGCTCCAGATGACTGTTCAGACAGCCCAAATGAAAGACACCATCTAATAATTACATTCAAGTGCACCTTAAGGAGATAAACCTCCAAGAAAAATTCCTCAATAGCCTAATACTTTTGTTAGGACTATTTTTTGGATAACTGGTGAGGCTTCTATTTCTTACTTTTAGGTCAGAAATATTGCATTATCTCTTAGAAAACCACTTTACCTTATGCTTAAGCAATTACCAAATAAAATGCCTCTGAAGAGAACTTCAAGCAGTAATCACATTTACTTAATTTGCTCCAGCCTTCTACATATAATTTTATTTTCTTCAAAAGCAGCATCACAGTTATCATTCAAAATCAATGACTTACACAGTAACATATTTTAAAAAACCAAATGCATGTAAGCTTTACCACACATTACTGATTTTCTTATTCATTACTTCCTTTAAACAGCTTTAATGTCACCTAAAGACCTTTCTAGCTGTCAGTGTCAGGTGCCTCTTAACCATGCCATTTTAAAATCACTTTTATACCTCAATACCCTTCAGAGCTACAAGCTGTCATTGCATTCCAGGACTGACAGAAAGCACTGTCATTGAGCCCCAGAATTTCAGCATCCCACTGCAATTTTGTCAGCAGCCAGCAACCCCAGCATCCCACAGCTGCTTATGCTACTGCAACAATCCAATGAATATTTTCACATGCTATCAAGAGAAGAAACGGAGGAAACAACATAGTGGTAAACTGCTCATTTATCACATTAATGATATTTTAGAGGCTGGCTAATTTGTACTAACTTATTTGCATGCATCTGCATAAGAATTGGGCTTTTACAGCTACCAGAGAAGGGAAATATTGGGCACCTGCCAGGCTGGTACTTGTAGACCAAGGAACCCCAAACTGCTAGGCAAGGCTTGAAACTGGCCTGACTGGTGGTTCCTGCACTGCCAGCTGCTGGAAAGTCACAATGGAAACAGACAAATTCTCACCTATCTGCTGATTAGATTTTGTTAGTGAATTGGGGGAACGGGTTCTGGAGGGAACTCTACACACCAGGCTGTCTCCAGACCTGCCAAGACACACAACATTTCTGGGAGCTCATGTTCTTGCAAAATAATGTAATATTTCCCTGCCCACCCTGCTTTCTGATATGAAGATGCATTAGAAAAGCATTTAAAAGCAAAAATCACACATGAAAGTAAGGTGACATTAAAATGTCCACTTCAATTATTTTTTTTTCTCTTTTGTACACTCAGTCTCTGCTTACATCACTGTTCTGTAAACATTTTCTAGTGAAAGAGTTTACTTGAAAATTTAGGCGATTTCAGTATTTTCTAGAAGCAGTGGAAATTGATGTTTCACTTGATGGAAGAGAGAGTAAAGGGTGAAAGGAAATGGGTTGTGCTTGGTTTTGACCTTGTTTTCTGATGAATTGGTCAAATTGTATTTAATTGGTTTATTTATTTTTCTATTCTTAAGGCAATTGTTCTGCTTTCTTTACACAGCCTATAAGAAGGCCAAGTAAAGAAGAGGCCAAGGTAAAAATTAATATCAAAATATGCTTTGGTGGAAACAAAGATTTGTAGAACACAAATAGGAAGAAGTATTTTTGGAAAAGACCAGTGCAGAATCCGCTGCCATTATTCCAGTTCACACAGGCAAACTGGCAGTCAGTGACTTCATCCTCTTGGACATACCTTTTAGCATATGAGCTTGAAATCTGGGATCAAAAATTGAATTTTATTCCAAATATTTGTTCAATAAATAAACCCAGACACATTGTAAATTATTTTGTAACATTAAAAATCTACTTTTCTTCTCCATCTCCAGAGGAAATTACTGACCATTCTTCTCAACTGCCTTCTGGAAACAGAGAGGATCATACCAACTATTTTAAAACAGCAAGTGCTCTGGAAGATATTAGCATCTGTTACACTGATGCAGAACACAAACTCAGTTTACTGTGAAATTGTGCTGTTTGTAAGCTATTTTCACTGGCTGGCTCTACCAGTCCCTAGATAAGGAAGAGGGAACAGAGAACTATTCAAAAGCAGTTTTGCTCCCTTGGGAAACAGGAAAGCTCCAGCTACCAGCCCCACTTACTTGAACAGGAAACAAATAGGAGATGCCAAATCTTGGATCTCCTTCTTGGCTGGTCTGTCTGCTTGCAAGGAGCTCTGAGGAGCACTGGGGCTCTGCACTTGACATGCTCAATGTGCCAGAGCTCAAACACTAACCTCAGGCTCTAAAGCTTGACATGTAGAGGTGGCACAGACTAAAAACTCTTCCAAAAATTCAGTGGTACAAATACGGCCATGGTACAGCATATTTACGTAAAAAACAAACACAAAACACTGAATTACAGATGCCACAGTGCTCCTACTGGTTTAAATCACTTCAATTTAAATTGCTTTGTTTAGTACATGTGTTTAAAAAGGTGTTAAAGAAAAATCCCTACTTAAATAATTTCTCAAGAGCTTGGCATAAGTGTCCCCATTGATCATCTTGTGCCTTCAGTTTGCTGCAGGCTTGATATCCATTGCCAGTCACTGCAGCCAAGACATGCCCATCTCCTCCTCCAAACATCACGTCTTATTGCCCAACCCTGTGCATGAAGAGAGATTTCTCTGGATGACGTGGCTACATCTGCGTGACATCCACATTTTCTTGCAAGAACAGATGGATTTAATCTTGCTTTGTTCACTGCTTTTAACACAGATTTGTATAGTTAAATCATGCTGATAGACGAAGAACTTCACACATGCATGTGTGGACTGAAATGCAGTTTTGGGAGAACTGAGGGCTTGGAAAGAAAACTGCATCAGCCCTA
The DNA here is from genome assembly GCA_013397955.1 of Grantiella picta. Taxonomy (NCBI): domain Eukaryota; kingdom Metazoa; phylum Chordata; class Aves; order Passeriformes; family Meliphagidae; genus Grantiella; species Grantiella picta. The sequence goes on along the minus strand of VZRM01003360.1, from coordinate 803,177 downwards.
CACTGCTTCTAGAATTTGTCCTCCCTGAGTTTATTTCAGGCTTTCAGTTCCTTTCACAGACTAACATATCCTCCTAATGCTGTAGTATCCCAGAAGTCATTTCATTAGCAGAAAAAAGCACCACCATCATATGAATGAGTAAATATTAGTAACATTAATAAAAGCAGTGAAAGGACAGCATTCTACTCTTTCATTAGACTAGAAATTTATTAAATTATCCTGCTAACTGAATTTAATATGTTCTTATAATCCTTCCTTAATTCACATTGCATTTTCAATTTTTCCAATAGATTTGTACGTTTCCTGGAAGAAATCCAACTATTTCATTCTGTTCTGATTTATTTTACTTTTGCAACTCTGACACATGAACGACAAATTTCTTTGGAGCAAGTATTTTCTGCTAAATGCTACAAACATTCTTTCTGTAAATTTGCCTTCCCAAATGGAAACAGCCCTCATTTATTAAATACATGCACAATTAACTCAGACATTAGTTTTATTTTTATGAGGTATATTCTAAGCTAGTTGGTACCTAAATACCAAAGCTGAGCTTTAACTCTCTTCACATTCATATTTTAGAAGCCAGAAATCTAAACTAACTCCAGCACCAAAATGACCAAATGCTTGACAAGTCCAGGCCAAAGGCAAAGCAGATAGAGGCTCAGCAGATTAAAGAAAAAAAACCAAACCAAACCAACAAACAAAAACCAACACCAAAACCCTCAACTAAGAAAAAAAACCCAACCAAGCAAACAAAAAAAAAAACACTGTGAGAAAACTATTCTCGCTCATATCCCAGTTGTTAACTGCCTCAGCTCAGTGGATTTCGTTAATCTTTTGATGCTTTTAGGAAGTTATTTTCAAAATGTATGAGTAAACATAACATTATGCAAGAAACAATAAGAAAAAAATGAAACAAAACCGTCAACCTCTGCAAGCACCTGGGTTAGTGTAAAGAAGTAGTAGTTCAATCGCAATTATATTTGTAATATTGCCTGAAAAGCTTTTTTAGTGATTCCACCAGAAGTTTGTATTCCAAATACTGGTTTAATGGGAACCTTGAGCCCAACCAGATTTATAGTAAAAAGCAAACAAACACACCTCATGAACCCTCTGGGGAGATTTTCAAAGTAAAATGCATTTATAGTACTGCTGCAGATAAGCATCATTCCCAAAAGCCAGTTCTTTTTATAGTCAATGAGTCTTTTCTTTTCTGCAGCTGAATCCAAATGTTTTATATTTCCAAGTGAAATTTGGATTCATCTATCTGCTTTGGTAAGTTGGCATCCTATGACTGTGTTTTAATTAAATAATTGCACAAGATAATATGCAGTGCACAGAGCTCTGTATGAGTAATGTATGAGTGAATTATTGTCTGACAATACCTAGAACAAAATTTTATTGGCCTGAGGGAAGGAGAAAAATCAGAAGCTAGTATCAGAAACAGATCTAACAAAAGTCAGAAAGCTGAAAATAAAATTATTGATTTTAAAAAGTCCTGAGAGATTTACTGACAGTTGTATTAGTAAAATCTTGCAATATTCCTCACAAAGGAATATACTGCAAAGCAAGAGGGGTACAGAAGCAAGTACAGGGGTACAGATGCAAGTACAGGGGTATTTGTATGTTTTCCACTCATGGCGAGTTTATTTACAAGGTTTTGCAGTTTTGTTAAAACTGATGTGGGTAATTCTTGATTGTGGCGTAGAAAGGGGTCAAGTATTTCAAGTATTTTTTAATTACTTTTTACATGGTGAACTCCTGGGTATTTAAATCAAGCAAACAAAACCTCACAAAACAATCACAAAAATACCAAATCCACAAAACCAAGCACCAACAGACACATTCTACAACATCTGCTTCTACCCAAAGTATATCAGACATGGAGATCCTATTATAGGCACAGTGTTAAATTTTAACATGCTGAGGTGATTGTCTCACTGTTCCAGCTAAGAGCTCATCTGTTTTCAGAGGTGTATCACCAACAGAGAGCTAATATCATAACAAAAGTAACAACATCAATAATGAAATAAAGAACATTGTTTTTTTTCTTAAAACCCTTAGTACACCCGGATAATGTGTTCATTCTGATGATTTACATTCTTAATGGCACAGTCCTATACCAGACTACTTATCACTGTATCCAAATATGAGAATTAGATCCTAAGATGCTTGATATAAATATGTCAAACAAAAATTTAGGCAACAACATCCTAAATTAGGTACATGGAGACAGCAAAAAAATTATGTCCTGTTGATTTTACAGTCACTAAACACCAGCTTAGTCACCATGCCAGCTCACAATTACACTTTCATATATAAATAACATGTGCTTAATAAAATTTTTAAAAGGTAGGAAAAAATAGCACAAGAGGTTTTTGGTTGAGCGGGTCTTTTGCTATTAACTTTTATGCTGAGGCTGAAAATGCATTTAAGTTTACAGCCATGCTGGGCAGTGGGAATGCACACAGTTACTTAAGGTGTCAGCTGGCAGATGGTAACTTGGTAAACCATTTAGGAGTCACATTATGCCAAACATCCATGCAAGTGCCTGAATAATCAAAGCAAGCAGTAGGGTAAACAGGGTATGAATGACAATATCCAAACATGCTAACTCCCAAAAAATAAAGACAATATATATCAACCACAACAAAAACATTAAAACCCTCACACAGTTTACATCTCTGTAATTATTACAAAAATCATCAGTTTGTTTACATAGCTTGTATTTAGGCATCTGCAGCTCCAGCTCTCTAGCGAAGATATCGCTGCAGGCAGATATTTCTCTTGTGAAGTCAGGAGCTGCCATCCATTCTGACACATTTGTTCTTGCACCCCTCATATCTGAAAACATCTCTTAGTTCAGAGCGCTGCAAGGGAATCTCAAATCTCTCCTTTTACTGGTCAGATAGTAGATAAAACTCCCAAGCACTTAATAACATGTGGGTTACATCAAGATGCAGAGAAGCAACAGAAATTCACATTTCTCTGCCTTGCAAAATCACAGAAAGTGCAGCTGAGAATTTGATTTGACATCACTCAGAGCGTCTGATCCTTTTGTAAATTAACTTTGAGCTTTATATCTCCTGGAAGCCTACTGTAATTATCCAAAGAAACACCTCACCAGCTTTCTGCATTTCTCCCATGTCTGTAAGAAGTTTCCACCCTCATCTTCTCTCTTTCCTTACATCCATAGAGTCTGTCCCCTCCACACAGCACTGGCTCCTAGACTCTCTCTCCTTGGCTTCTTGGTCTTTGTCTCCCTCAAGGGCAGCTGGGTGCAGATGGCTCAATGTGGGCAGGTCAGATTCCAAGGCCATTTGAGGCCTTTTCTGCTCTCTTTGAAAGATGTACTTTTTTTTTTTTCTGGGACTAATCTATAAACTTATCTTTAGTCTTTTCTTTTTGCTGTGAAACCATAGAAAGTGAAAATATTCATAAGAAAATGCTTTACTGATTTATCACTGGTGCATCCTGAGGTATCTGAATAGCTTACTTCAAAACATGGAATGCACTGAAATGCAAGAAATGAACCTATTATCTGAAAAAATAACATCTTCAAGTAGAAATATCTGAGCTGATATCTGAAAAATACCAGCTCTCAGGAAAACTATCATTTCAGAAAAATCAAACAGCTTTTGTCATCTAGGGAAAACACCATATTCTAAGAGGACCTACTCTAACTCTCAAAGGTTTTTATGAGATTTGATGAGATCAAGAGCAGAAGTTCTGCCTACATTACTCAAAGTTCAACAAAGAGTAGCACATATGTCTTATGATAAGCAGTGGTAGTGGAGCTTCAGTTAAAAAAACCCTAAAATTAAAAATCAACCACCTTCATTTGCCTGTCATCAGAAACAATTTGTCCAAACAAGGAACTCCAGGTATACAGATACTGAGGTTTGATCACTCCTCCTAAACATTCAAAACAGCTTTGCTCTGCAGACAAAGAAAACTAATATCTGATATCTGATGAGCAGGTCCTACCTCTTTCTCATGGGATCTCAGAGCTGTTGAATGGAAATATATAAAAGGAACAGAAGCCTTTACCCAACACAGTGACACATGCCTTGAATAAATCCCTTTCCCAAGCACCAGAGAAAACTAAACAGAACTGTGATGGTTAAAATTCTCTACCTTGTTGAAGCACGGCTCGCAGAGCGAGGCCATATAAATGGAATTTCTGCACAATACAGGTTGTGTGACTGATCCTGAAGTGTCTTTCCCCGGAGATAACAAAACGTTAGGGCCAAGAATGTGAACATCATAGATGAATTATAAACAACATACGGAAATCGCGCAGGCAAGGCTTTAGCTGATGCTAGAGAGAGTGATTAAAAGCCTACAGCCAATTATCAAGTTAGTTTAGGCACGTGAACGCTAGCTTTTATCCAGTCATATGTACCAGTGTGTTGCGTGAACAATGCTTTTGGCTGTAATAATGCTTGCTTCCTATGAATAAAGGAGATGACACCGATAGCTCTGTGAGTGTGTGTGTTAAAATCGGGCAACCCCCAAATCTACCTCTTCTCATGTACTCCAAAACACATTAGGACATCACAGTAACTCTATCAAAAATTTAGAAACTCAGTCCTCCTCCCTCCCTCTGTTTACTTGGTGACTGTATTTTGGGATAACAAATGTCTAAAATATTGCTGGGTTTGATTTCAGTCCAATTCCACACATTTGTAATGATCTTCATTTGTCATCAACGGACAGCTTCTATTACTTAAAGATTCAAGTTCAGGGTAAGAACAGAAACACAAATAAATGGAACAGTGGCCCAAATGCAGATTACCAAACCCACAGACTCTTCAGTTTCAGAATATAATTCAGGTCTCATCTAATCAGTTAGCATACTGAAAACCTAAATTCAAATGTCACTGCACAGAAGCCTAAAAATAATATTGGAGACTGAAATAATCTTTCCAAGAACAGAAACTGTTGCATTTTGGTTCTCCAGGTTTATTGATCTGCCTTGTAGATTTTCAGCATATACTGGACAAGAAAACAACAAAATCTCAAGAGATGTAACATCTTGATTCTTTATCTCTAATATATTACTTGGGTTTTTAAAGGGATCCTCAAGGTGATCTACCCTCCCCCTCTGTCTTATACAGTGGGGTTTGGCAATTTCATAGGGCATGTACAGCTCAGCTCCAAATTTCAATTTTTACTTATGACAGCTGAAGTTAGGATCGTATTTTCTGACGTGCACATCCTACAAAGACTCACAGGCCATGGACAAGTCCTTTGCCTTGTTTGGGGCCTGTAATGAGGTACTAGCCGTCCCCACGTGCAATGGTTTAAATGCAGAAAGGCCACATTTCTACAAGCTGAATTTTCTGACTATTTCTTACAAAATGTTTTCATACTTTTCCTTAAAAAATAAAAAAACCAGAAATGCACACTAGCTCAATTGCATACATATGCAAATATGTAAGCTTTACATCACAGACAATGAAGCAGGTGATTTGGGGTTTGAAATACAAAAATTTGTGTGTGCATTTTTAGGCATAAAATTTAGTTGTAATGTTACAGCGTGAACACTTACCCCTGGGACATCAGAGAGAAAACTGAATAGCTACATAAAGTTTAGAGTCATTTTGAATATAATGTATAGCAGTTCATATTGAATGTTTTTTTAATGCAATGTATTGTGATAGACATTCTTCTCTCAGCTTGTTTTTACATAGCAGGAAATAGTCCACAAGGACTTCATGTTGTGCTTTGCCCTCTCTAATTCTACTTGTCCTTCACTGTCTTTGCAATCACAACTTTACCTTGATAACGCTGTAAGACTAGAAGACTGGAGTACAATGAAGAGGGATCAAAATGGGCAAAGAGCAAAGGCCACTGGGGAATACACAAGCACACTGACGTGTAAACAAACACACAAATACATTGATGACATGCACCTGAGCAGGCATCCCAATATATCTGTTTTGTTCTAAATCAAGGCCATTTATTCTTAGTCACTACAATTTTCCTGTCCAAAATCCAGTCCTCAATTCTTACAGAAAGCACTACATACTGGCTTTGGTGTTCCTAAACAGACAAAGAAAGTAGCAGAAGAAACTGAGTGACAAATTTGTCTCCACCTCCTACTTGTGTTACTCTCTTCATTCCTTCCACTCGTAGAAGGAGGTTGTGCAGCCATCAGCTTGTGGCAAAAAGCAAGTGTGCCAGATGAACAGAGCACTGCCATTACTTGAGCTGCCTAAGTAGCCACAGCTCTAGTTAAAGCAAGACACTTGGGATGACAGGTCAATCACAGAATTTCAAAAGATTTTACGGAGATGATTAACAGGAAAATATTCATTACTTTGAGCCATTTTAATTTCTTGCTTAAATCTATTATTGGTTAATTTAAACTGAAAGGGAAAATAAAGGACTAACTGTCCTTTGTTTTGTCCAAACAATTAAATTCAGTGAAGAGAACAGTTCTGTTGTAGCACCTTACACACTGAAAAATCATCAAAGAACCAAAGAACCTTTTTCTTTCAATTGCTCACTTCCCATACGTGTTCATTCTTACACCCTCCCATGAAGGGAAAATTCTGATCTCTCAAACCCCCACAAGCCACCTTCATTCTGTTTATGTCTCCTGAGACCAGGAAACCTTGGACCTGAAATCACACTCAGTAAACAACTGCTGCCATTGCAGTAACTGAAGCACCTCCCTACAGCTTTAATCTTGTATTCCCAAATTCCTTGCCCGCAGGCTTCCCAAGAAAGCAACCCTATATCTTGTTGCTCACAGCCACATCCCACAGCACAGTTTGCTGCCTGATTCTGCACTGAGAAAAAAGCCTAAACCATGATGCACTAGAGAAAGAAATGCCCCATGACTACAGAAAACAATAAGTCAAAGGTAAATCTGAAACTTCAGTTTAAAGAGTTGTGGTGATGTTGCATTCTATATGCATTTCTATGAACAAAAATATCAGATTCGTTTAGCAGTTGAGGGCAAAATGTAATGATGAGTAAACTGAGGTAAAGCCCATTAGGAACAACAAAAAGCACAGCAAAATTTCAAGTTTAAAAAAAACCCAAACAAAACAACCAAAAAACCCCCAAAAAACCGAAAAAAACCCAAACAAAAACCAAAAAAAAACAACCTGCCAGAGTTACTCTATCTGTAGGTAACTCTGGACTGACTTGGCAAGTCATCGATAACAACAAAGTGATTTTTGGCCTAGCACCATCCAAGTTCCCAACATGTATAAAATTGGACTGATACCTTAGCTCATGAGCACACAGACCTAGCAGAAGGGAAAGGTTTCACTCATGCCATGAGACTTGAGAGTTCTGATGAGGCTCTGGAGTTCTGATGGAGAACCAAGATCCTAGGACACTCTGCTGACTTAGTACATAAAATACCTCACTAGTACTGGGAGAACAGGTTGTTCACATATAGAGGAGACTGGGTCAGCCATATATTGCATGTGGTTAGGTCAGCTGTTCATAGCACACTGGGCAAAGCTGCACATCGATATTTACAGGTTTCTGAGTCATCTCTGTCTGTGCCTAGGAAAGCAAATCATCCATAGCATGCTGTATGCCAAGGCATGTTGAAATCTGATATTCCACTAGTCCTAGAAAAATACATACACACAGTGACAGGACCTATGGCTGGCTGCTACTTCCATCTGTCAATTATATCACCTTCAAAAATATTAAAATGCAAAGTGTTTCAGAGATTATGTAAATCAATATTAAGAGAACACATTTCCTATTAGTCATATATCGCCAAAATATAAAAATGAACCTCAAATAACCACATTTGTAAGAAGAGAAATTATCATTCTCCTTAATGAAAAGTAAAATTTGTTGCTCTTTTCTATCTGTTTTCAGAATAGCCCAAAGGCTTCTTCACCTACATCAAAACGAGTATTTTATAGGGAGCTAGGAGTGTTATAGACTTCCTTGTTTGTTTTATTACTGGTCCCTCAATAATCTACGAGCAGTAATTAACTTTCAACAAGGTCATCAAATCAAGTTCTCTTTCACAAGACTTGGAAAAAGAAATGTAGGCATCACAATGTATCAATTCAGCTTCACCCAAATTTGTTTCTAAATGAAAATTGAAAATTTAAAAGAAGAATCCATACAAAGAAATCCCAAGCTCCCATGAAAATAGAGCTTGTTTAATTTCACCCTTTCTCTGGCATCTTCAAATCGACAACATAAAATCTACCTGAAAAGACTTTCATTAAGAAAGTAATACCAGTAACAAACTGTGTCCTGCAACCTGCAGTGATTCTAAGAAAAGCAGCAAAACACTGAGAAATCACTAGACAGTAACGAATTTCGGAAAGAACAGTGACTATTTGGAGACATTAAATTGAGAATTTATAACATGATAGCTTGCACCATAAATGTGACAGTGTCTTAAACTAATGAGGAAATTTATCTATAAGAGATTGTATTGCCATGTATTCTTCATAGAAGAGGGCAATATTTTACAGGAAAAATATTAGCAGACCTGAATAGCATTTTTGGTCTCTACTAAAAAAGTTTACACCATCTCTATTATGATCACAGGGCGAGCAAAATTTCTTTTTTGCCTAAAAAAATACTTTCAAATGTCCTTTCATGCTATTACAAAGCACAGCTTCCCATAGCCAAAACCATCATTGCAAAATGTTATTTCAGTGGGTGGTCCATAAGTTCATCACTAACCATTATTCTGTAGAATAAAAATCACTGAAGGAATTTCACTCATCTAAAAATGAGCTTGTGTATCAAGAGAAACCCCTAACTGCATTTTCACTAATTATCTTCTCTGATACTTGATCAACTAAATCTTTGAGACAGGATAGGTTTGCCTGTTTGTATAAATAAGTACTGTGTATGGCACTAGACAGAACTGCATCCAAATTTATTAAGGAAATTACTAACTGTAAAGCCAGTTTTGTTTACCATTTTTTCACTACATTACTATCAATGTAAATCACCTTAAAGAAAATCTGTTTAGGCTTAACAAAATTAACTTTTTAATTTTAGAGAATTAAAGGACATTTCTGTGAATAACATTTCTTGAAAAAGACTCAAGCAAAGCACAATTAATTTCAACTAACCTTTAATATTTTTCACAATACTGACATGCTGCTAAATAACAAATTAGAAGAAGAAGTAAACCATTTAAAAGGCAAATCTGATTTACAAGTCGGAAACCATTTCTTGCCCACTCATCATCAGAATTACCTAAACTGCAAGTCTCTGTTTCTGTGTGAAACACTACTGAAGAACAAATAACACAACGAATATTCATTCAAAACTATAATATCCACATTCCTTTTGTTTGCTTCTTGCAAACAAGAAGGATGTCAAGCATCCCCAGAGCATAGCTCATGAAAACGGACTCCAGCTTTCTGTGTATTAATTCCTAGGGAAGCTGTCATGTTCCAAAAACTGTATAAGTACTACTCTTCCCTGCAGGAGACTTTTACACAATCTTTTTCATTGTATGAGGCAAGAATGGTACAGAAACCTCACTTGAGTGTCACAGTTAAAATTTGAAGAACATCTTATCTGTGGAAGTCTGCTTTTGACAATTACCTGTTCAACAAACTCAATCAGCTGAGGACAATACGAGCTGTTTGTACACAGATCTAGCAAGACAAGATAAAAGAAGAATATATTTTTTTCTGCAAGTTGTATTCTTTTCTGAAAAGAAAGAGGAGAATACCCAGCTGTAATCTTAGTCCTTGAGAGAGATGAGTGAGATAGTAGCTGAGTTTTGCATTACACAAAAAATAGGAGAGTGACTTCTATGATTCATAACAATTCCACACTAGACAGCGAGCTTGACACAAAGGAAGGTGTGATTAAAACGGCCTGATCATCTTGATTTGTTCATCAGCATTTCTTATCATGAGAAGTACCTTTGACTTTTATTGCTTTTGTTTCTCCAAGAAGAAACAGTTTTGCAAGTTGAGTTAAAGCAGGGGCTGTGTCTGTGGAGCTGAGGTCCTAACACGATGTACAGATAAAAGCGCGGCTGGTCAGCATCACTGCAGGATGCTGAGCTGCTCCCTGTGCTGACAGAACACTTCTGGCTCCAGACTTGAACAGGCTCTCCACCGCCCTGCCAAAGCCAAGCCAAAAAGCATGACTAAACCACAGACAGTGATCTCCAGAATAATACTGCATAATGCAACTCTGAGAAGGAAAAGAAAACAGTGCCCGGAAAGTGAGTTAATTGTTTATCTCAAAACCCAAAGATATTAGAAGACTAATCTTCAATTTGTTCAGAGGTAAAATGGAAAGGAAAAGGGTTTATGGCTGGAAATGAGCAAAAAGGTGTTCTAGAAAAGAAAGTCACAGGTCTTTTCTCTGTTTTTTTCCTGACCAAAATTTGGCTTAGGCTAGCGGCTGAATAGCTTAGGAGAAATACAACCAATTTTCTTCCCTTTTGTTCGTGATGATTTGTGGATGACCAGAGGAGCCAAAACATTTCTTACAGCGGCAATCATTGGGTGCAACTCTCCTATATAAGGACCCAATCCAGAGACTTTGCAGAGACCATACTAACTCACAGCTGTACATCATTATTTCTGAATCCGCTATTTTTGCCTCTTATTTTAAGATAACAGAAATGCTAATTTAGGTCAATAACCTAGATACACTAGAACAAAGTCTTGATATGCCAAAATCTACCAAATGCATAATTTTATGCAAATAGCATGATAAAACTCTGATAACATTTATCCATTTACTTTCAAATTATTTTGCTTTATAAAACGTCAGCCTTTACCATCTTCTGGAACCAAGTGTTACCTACCTACATTTAATTCCCAAGGTCTCTCCAAGTTGCTTGCAGCCACAAACTCTTTCAGTGGAAAGCACCAAGAGATACGTTTGAAGTCTTTACTAAATGTGCTGATGAAATGTGTGCAAGGACAGGCACACACAGTGTAAGGTACAGCAGCTTGTCCTGGGGCATCCTTAGCACAGGATGTCTAATGAACAAGAGAAGTATTCCATGCTCCAGAAATGCCTTTTCCATATTCCAGCAAGACACAGCTGATAACTGAGAACACAGAACCTGACTCTAGGATGGCACAGGGACTGCTTCTTCCTCCCCCAGGCGATTTTCACTTAACATGTTGTCAGCCATGTGAACCCAAAAGGCTTGAAACTGTGAACTGGAAGGTTTAATTCTATGCTGTGGAGTAAAGCCAGGCACACAGCTAAGGACAATCCAACCACCCACTAAGTACTTCTGCCTGTGGCTCCTGGCATATGCCACAGACACCGGGTAGCCCTCAGCACCAGGATGGATGCTCACAGTTTCCAGAGGAAACCTAGAAGGAACAAACCACTGCCTCATCTGGCTCATCTACACCCTGGGCTGCTCTTTTTCTGAGGATTTTTTCGTACCCTGCCCATGTAACACTGACATGAGGCATTTTAAAATGGAAGAACAAACTTCCATTCTAAATGAGTAAGGTAAAAGTCCTTAAGTGTTAAGCCTGGTGTTTTGTCCTTTGTCTGGGCTATGTAAAAAATCAAAAAGTACACCACAGAGTATTTGGGGGTAGTGTTTCGAACATCACCGAGCAAGGCTGGCCAAGTCCATCTTTTCTTTTCCTCCTGTTTACGACTTGTCTGCTGTATGCACATGAAAATATTTAGGAGGGATGCTTTTGACATCTGACAGAGGACACATCACTATGGGCTGGACACTTGTTCCCTGGCAACAGGGTTTTTTCTCTTAGCAACAAAAAGAAGAGCAAAGGTTTTTCAGAGAGAAAAGACTACAGAAATGAAAAGTGAAAACAGCACTGTCCAGTGTCAGCAGATCCTTTAGTCTGGATGATGAAAATAATAGACCTTGAACAGCAAACACAAGTTTTATAGCACAGCCCTAAGAGTCATGGCTGCCTTAGATCTCTACAGCACTGGCAATGTAGGAACCCCTTGCTGAGTTGGTTTGTGGACATCAACATAAAAAGAATGTTAAAAATAAACTTATGCCTAACCATTTAATTAGTGCATTTTATCTACAGCTCTAATGAGCCTTTGATTTCAGGAATGGTTGCATGTGTCATAAATACTTATCCTGGGCATTTGAAATGTCCATGGGGAAAAAAAAGAAAGTTGTTATTTTTCCTGTTTCTCTGATCCCTAAAGTTTTAATACTGCATCTGTGTGACAGCTCTGAAAAAACCATTTCTTGGTCCAAACAAAACAATTCAAACATACACTCTGCTAGTTTTAGAATTACTTTTTTTAACAAAACCTTAGCATAAATTATAAAGAAAACTGGAACCTTATTTCTTCCAGTTTTCCTCCCTAGCCCCAGTCGTCCATCCCTTCATAACAACTTGCTTCGTCTTGTAACATTCTCCAGCCAGGAACAATCTTCCTGCACTTAGGGTGCAGATTTTTTCTGCGCTGGATTCCCGGGATGTTCATGCCAGCCAAACAGCACTACCCATGGCAGTTCCATATGCATGGACACACTTAAGTAACCGAGGCACCAAGGTGCCTCTTCTCTCCTGGCCACCTTGGTTTTGGTTTGAGCTTCATTTGTTGATTTTGAGTACTAATTAAATGTGCCCCTCGAGTGTTATGGACTTCCGCAGCTTTATTTAGGTGATTAGCAAGGAGGACCTCAGGATCTGTCAACAGACTCATTTATCCAGTTGTCCTTCAACCCTGTCCCGGAGATCATTAAAGCAACCTGCTAAAATTCTGAAATGCTGTGTTGCCTTTCAAAAGAACAGAAGAGGATTCAGGAGCTGCCCATGACATGCAGAGCAAAAAATCCTTCTCCCAAGCATTCAGTGATAGGACAAGGGGAATTGGCTTTAAATTGAAAGAGGGTGTGTTTAGATTAGGTATTAGGAAGAAATTCTTGACAGTGAGAGTGATGAGGCCCTGGAACAGGTCCTCCAGAGAAGTTGTGGATGCCCCATCCTGTAAGTGTTCAAGGACAGGTTGGATGGTGCTCTGAGCACCCTCATCTAGTGGTGTTCCTGCCCATGGGAAGTTGGAAGGAGATGATGTTCAAGGTTCCTTACAACCCAAACCATTTTATGATTATAAGAGAAGTCAAACCTTTTCAAGCCTAGCCCCTTTGAAACTAATGCCTAGGAAGACAGGCTGCCTCCATGTTTCTCACCCATTTCTAACTTCATTATTAAATTTCATCGCAAATGATAAATTAACTCTTACCAGTAGTTAATCATTATATTCCTACAGCTTTTTGCAAAGTAGGTACCTAAGTAGTGAAAAAAGATTTCACAGACTAAAGCAGAAGATCAACTTTTCCATGGTACCAGAAATATTTTTTGAAAGTCAGAAGAAAATACTTGTCAGAAAATACCTTCTTAGACAGCAGAAAAATCTATCCACAAGATACAAGTACATTGCAAATCAAGATATGCCACACTTGGAATGAGGTTTTCAAAGATAATTTTTACTACACAGATGGATCACAAATACTTTGGAAAGCCAAAACACAAGCAGCATTTTGGTTAAGTTTGTTAATTTTAACTAGCATTTTGGTTAAAATCTGGTAAGTGCCAGAGGAAAAGCTACGAAAACACAGAGGTACAAACACTGGTGAACATCAGAGGCAAAGGACCGCTAAGATAAGAAGACAAGAAAAAGAAAAATTGTAAATCTCTCTGAAACTCCTCTTTACAATGGGAATGAAATGGCTGGCACTGCAATGTGTTGTCCCTGGCATTTTTTTTTTCTGTCCAATGAATAATGGCTTGTACAAATTCTGAGGAGTAAATGAAACTGCTAGCTAAAAATTCCCTATCACTCCATTACTCATGCCTTGGAACACATACAAAACTGTGGACTCACAGTTCAAAAATTTTAGCAAGACTGACTTTTTTTACAACTTTACTTTCCTACCTACTCTGTGAATGTAATCTGTACAGCTAGATCCCTTTGTCAGCCAAAATTGGCAGAAATATCTGAAAGCATGTTGTGCTTCATCCAACTGGAATCCCATTTTAGATTTACCACTATCATTTATATTCTACAGACTTGTATCTTCCCTTCTGTGTCCCAGCTGCACAACAAGTAAGGGAAGCACCTGCACAGTAAACAATAGTGAGTGAGAGGACAAGGACAAGCATCACTGCCCTCTCCAGAAAAGGCAGCAGCAGATGACAAGCCAATGATACAATGGGGTTAGCTGTCAGAAGAATGCAAGAGAGGAGAGAGAGTCTGTTTCTTGAACTGCAGATTTCTACAACTGTTAAATTGGTTTTAAGGAAACTCTATTTTATTTGTATGTGCCAGGGGGCAGAGATTTAGAGCTGTTGCGTGTCAAGTGAGATGAACTTAGGTAACATCCACCACAAAAACAAGAGGACATTCTCACCTGAAAGGTGTCACTGCTTACCCTTAGCCATCTTTCTTATTCATCTGCTGTTTCTTTTAGGGATGTCACTCACCCCCTTTAGTGCCTTCATATTAGTTTAGGACCTGCTTTTAAATAGGGCTTAAGGATCGTTGGCATTGGGCTGCAAATCACATCAACATTTGTCTTACATGTGAATGGCTTTTATCTTTCCTCATGCAAGATCAAATGAAAAGGATAGAAAAAGCAATTCAGAAGATATGCAAGTAGAAATATGAACAAATACAAATTTGCATCTTAATAACTTTGAGATAGTGAGCTCAGTATAACTATTTGCATTATTTGCTCTGTAAAACTCCTTGCTTTATGCCTCTTACCCACTTGTTTAAAATCCATTGTCAGACACAGAAAGGTAACTGGGGAAATACCTTCTGAGGACTTAGATTTAACAATTCTTATAAGGTGTTTCACAAGTTTTTATGTATCAATAATGTGTCTGGGACAAAAGATAAATTAGTTAAGGGCTTTCTGTATGAAATGATGACAAAAAACCCTATACAAAAAAATCCTATACAAATCCTAAACAAAACCACAAACTAATCAAAACCCCCAATTTCTTGTGTTGAGAAGATGAGATATGTATATATTGACACACTCACCTTTGCAGAGAATATATACAGCAAGTTTATCTCTAAAAACAGACGTGCATATGTGCTGTCCATGTCAGGTTCTCTCTATCAGAAACAAAGGGAGAAAATTAGGAAAAATTTAAAAGTATAACAGAAATTCAAAGGCAAAAGACAACCTGCTTAAGAAGGGAGCAGAAGAAAGTCATAGAAAGACAGCTTGACTAAACTGGGTGAATTTATGTACTCTGAATATAAATGTGCAAATAGTGTTATTCAGAGTGGGAAGACAAATTGTGGGAAGATAAAGAACTCACTATGCCTTCAATTTCCCCACTTGTTTCTGAAAAAATAAAGTTTTGATATAAAAACTATTTCACATGCTTGTTTCCACCCACAACAAAAGATGCTTTTTACTAAGTTATGTTACACCTTTTTCACCCTAAAAGAGAATGCAGAATGCAGCTCAGTACAAGAAACAGAGATTTATTATCAAATAAATTGAAGGAACTATCCCTAACCTTCAAAAATTTCAAAAATACTCTTTTTACCTTACTGAAGCACTACAAAGAGATCCATAAAGAGATCTTATCTATTTTCATTATGCTGTTTCTCATCAAATCTGTTTGCTTTATCAGATCAGCAAACCGCAGGACATTTTCTATCTTATCTCTCATGATAAAGATTACAGACATGGCATGAATTAATGTCAGTCTAAAAATTGCCCAACTTCTACTTAAGGAACATCATAGTTCTGTAAGTGAGCTTTTTTCTTTTTATCAATTAATTTTTTGGCACTAAGTCAAAGCAATCTACCTTTTATTTAGAAACATGCAGTAATATATCTTCTCATATAGGATATTTTCTAAGAAAGGTCTTACTCAGTAAGAAAAAAACAATCTTTAGAAAGTACCCTAAGTAATCATGTACTTAATATAGAAATCCATAATTTATTACTTGAAAGTCACATTTTTAAAGTTTCAATCCCAAGAGTATACACTTTTACATCAACGAGCTTCAGTGAATATTATGAATTTTTTTTTCTAGTTTATAACTGGACAAACCCCATTCCTAATATATTTAAACCAGCTTTCAGATATAAATAACTTGAAACCACCACGTTTTTTTTTAGCTTGCAGAGAATTTTCCTAGTTGTTCAGCTGCCTCAGAGGATTAAGAACAAAATCGGAACAAAATCAAACTCCTTCTCTTTATGAAATATAATGGAATAATTTAACCTATCACAGAAATGGAAGTTGGCTATTGAATGAAAAACAACCTACACTATGTCTTCATGTGCAATAAAGAGCAGAATTTTGTAATGCTTGCCAAAGCAGCATTTGGTAAACTAATGACAAAACTGATAAGGAAAAAGTCTTTTATGTCCAACAGTGGGGTGTAGGAACCAAAACCAAGAAACAACATCCAAAAAGCTTAAAAAAATAAAAGGAAAATCTGCCTTTATAATTGCAGCAATCCTTTGAAATTTTATCAGGTGCTTTCTTAAGGGCATTTTCATGTTATTTCAAATTAATTGATGAGGCATTTCATCTTAGTGTGCAATGCTTATAAAAGTGTGGAATGAAAGACAAGGGGAGGTGATTTTTAGATGCAAAAGTCTCACTGATATGACAAATCTGCCAATTAATCAATATCTTTGCAATGCCCCCATCTGGTGGCCAGGTGAGAGAGAGATTTTGCTTACTAAGGTGAGACATGCAGATGGGGCAGTATACATGTATGTGTACAGAAGTGCCCTTACTCCCTATTTTTCTATGTGAAAGCCTTTTTAAAAGATGATTAAGCAACAGTTTTCACACCTCAATCTACTCAATCAGCTTCTTCCCAAAACACTCACTCACTCCTATCTGCCACAGGTTTCAAGGGGAGATGGAAAATGTATTATAGAATATCTGCCCAGTATGGTCAGAGGAAGACAGCTTCTTTAGGATTGACCTGACCCAAAAAGGGTTTCATCTTCCCAGTACCAGCAGAATAAACCCTCCCAAGGGGTTGCTGCCCTACTCTTTCATGGTTTGAAGAATTACCAGGCAGAGACTGCTGTGATCTGACGACCAGAGATCTGACAGACAACAGCCAGCCCCTCTTACTATAAATAAAGCATAATTCTGGGTGGGGAAACTTGATTTTTTGAGGCTGGACAGACTGTCTCAGGTCTTCAGTTCAAATGAACTAAAGTTCATGACACCCAGCTAGTGACTGAAAAGTCTCAGTAAAAGGATGATCACCAGTTTTATTTAATCCGTTAAATAAGCAAGGTCTATGTGATCTTTCCCTGTGAATCTGAATCACCAGGGAAACAAACGCAACACAACAATTCCAAATTATTTAAAAAATAGACTTGTTTCTATTCATTTCAATGGGATTAATTTTAAAGCTTTTCTAACAGACAGGTAATTTTATGATCACATGTCAGCCAGCTTTGAAAAAGCTAAGGAACAGTATAACACTTATCATTTATCATATAAAAAACACAATCTGCATTTCCTAATTTGCCAGTATTGTATATTGAACTCAAAAGACTTTCAATTTCCCCAATTACTTTTACCTCCCATAATTTCTTTTTGGACTAACTTCTTTTGGTGGTAGCTTAAAAACTCAAAACCAGGGTTTATTTACATGTGACCATTTAAACATGGAGTCTAGATAAGTGGCAACCTTTCCAAAAGGGAAGGAGCTCTTTCAGAATTGATTTTGCAATTGTTTCTGGTTCACAATCTTTTTCAAGACTCATAAGGTTCTGAGACACATGGCATGAATAAAATGTCTTCCAACACTGCAAATAAACAGAGGCTCCAGGCAGTGCCTGGCCATGGATTAGATGTTTATTATACTAAAATAAATAAAATTACCTAGATTGCAAGGCTTCCAGCAAAAAGATGTTTTACCCATTTTCGTGCTGCACTGATATAACCCACCTGTCAGACCAAATAAATTAATGGAATTAAATCTGCTTTATTGCAGGAAACAAACATGAAAAGGAAAGGTGGTGAGAGGTTACAATTACTCAGTCTGCAACTGTTTACTGCAATTCGAAACTAAAACTGCAGCAAGGGAAAAGGACCTGGGAAGTAGACGAGAGCAGCTTTTTGAATTGGTTGAGCTAACCTCTGTATTGTTTTTATTTCTAAAGTAAGGATAATAAGATATGGAAACAATAGTAATTGAACATCAAGAAGGGATTAGCTGTAGTTCATATAGTTATATTAGTTTGTGTTCCATGATTTCAGCTGCATTTTGAGATGTTCTGTTGTTAACTTGAAGTTAGTTAAGTGCACATACCAGGGTCAAAGCTCTGCCTCCGTCTCTTACCCACATGAATTCTATGTAACATTCCAAAAGAAAAGTAAAACTACTGCTGTTAAACACTGACACTGATCTTCACAGCCCATGCTTAGCTACAAATAGATTTTTAAGAACAAACTTTTTTCCGAAGGGATTTGTTTCAGGCTTTATTTCACAAAAAAAACACAAAAAACTTTTTATCTGCCATAACATCAGTTTTATAGGAGTCTGATGGTTTTCAGTAATATGGTTATAAGTAAGTATATTACATTTCTAGTACTGTCTAACATAAAAAATACTGACTCATAGTAAAAGCAGTAGTTAAAGTATAGAGAAAATCTAGTGCTGGTCTTTCAGGAGATGACTGACTGGCTTTGTAAAAAAAAAAATATTATAAATGATTCATCACCTTTGTCAGGACTGATATAATTCTGATAAGAAATACAATAATTTAGGAGAAAAAGTTTTAGTTCAATTTCCAGTGGAGATTTAATTTCCTTTTTTAAAGAAAATTTATGTCTGTGGAAACTGAATTCTGAAAAGAAAGTTTTTTTGGTTAGCTGCTTCAAAACACAAAATTATGCCAATGTTGCAATTGCACGAGGGAGTCCGGGGAGTTTGTCTCCACAAAGGCACAAGTAACACAAGGCCAGATTGCCATGACTGAGAGCCCAGATGTGGTTACATCTCCAATCTGCCAGTGCTGCTGACCAAGGCTCTGCAGCAGCTATTCCTGCTGAGAGGGCCAAGGCAGATCTCCAGCTTCAATGCAGGATGTTGGTGCTCCTGTGCTTCCTGGTACAAATTTGAATCCAAGGAAGGATCCTTGATTAGAGAATAAATTGTGTTGAGAGGGATCTCTGCAGAACATCCAATCCAGTCTTCTACTGAAAGAAGAGTCCACCTCCACATTAGGTTCTGCTGTTTGGGTCCATACACAATTACAGCTCTGGCTGTGTCCAGGGATCTTTATTTATCATTTTATGGCATTGCATACATATGCCATCAAGCTAGTGTTGGATCCTCAATTGAATCCAATTCAAACATCCACAATACAGTGCCTGGAAGCAACCAGGACAACTCAGGTATGAAGGGGAATCCAAGCAGGCAGGACATCTAATCATGGTTGATTTTGAGCCCAAGGGCTTCCCTGAACTTGGAAATCTGTACGTGCTTCAGAGGTGAAGGAAAGCCAGAACATTAGATGTTTAGAATCTTACATAGTTTTCCACAAATCCGGGCTCATTAGAAAACTCAAAACCAGGGGCACATAGTCCCTTCTGAACAAAACAACATTTTCCCAGTAGACATTCAGAGCAATTAAAAATTGCATTTAAGTAAATGTGCACTTGCAGCTCTGCAGTGTCTCCTCAGCAGTAATTGACATTTGATGGCCCAAGAATGTTTTATTTATTTAATAGAGGCATACAGAAATGACAAAATATCTTTGCCAATGAAGCCAAGGAAATGCAAAATATTAGGCTAACTCTCCTTCCAAGTTCAGCATGCTCAGCTAATATTATGACACAAAAATAGAGAAGTAAAAACACACCTTACTGCAAGATTAAAACTATAGAAAGGCATAGAAACCTATAGTTTAGAAAAATGTGTCAAAGTGCTCAAAATACATACGTCATTTATAGCCAATTTTTCTTTAGGAAAAAAAAGAGCAACATCAAGAATTACAACAGCATTCATGATATTCACTCTATTAGACCATTTTTTGTACTACATAGTGATGAATTAAATCTTATGGTATTGTTTCACTTTTGACCTCCAAATCTCTCACCTTCCAGCTCTAAGATTAATCTTCCAATTTTCAAGTTTATGCAGCCATTCAAGCGTACTATATGCTGACTCATATTCTTGCCAAGAAATGATATAAGGTTTGCAAATACTCTGAAGTTAGCATTTCATTTTTTCAGACCAGCATTCCTTTGCCCACAGAAATAAGCAGTATGGGTCCGTACAGGAGGGCCCACATGTATTAGGCAGCTTAAACATGAAAAAGCTTTATAATACTGTTAAGACCCCATTCTGAGGCTGGCCTCTGAGCGTATATTTACTGCAGTTAACAGTCACCCCTAAGAATGGACAATGGTCTTCTGGCATTGAAGAGCTGCCTCTGGCATCCATGAATAGAGTTGAAAACCCAAGGCCACATAGTTTGGGTTTTACAGAACATCCTGCTTCATCTTCAAACACACTTAAGCCCGAGCAAGTTTTCTGTTATAAAATAAGACTGCTGCATTGCCATATATTTTTTTCACCCACCCACAGCAAACGGTTAAAGGCCAGACTCTTAAGAACTTTGCTAAATTTTCCCCCCATAAATTGTGAAACTTGCAATGATGAACAACAATCTGCTTCCACAGCTCTCTGCTGCACAGCCTCCATCACCAGGGCAAAACTTTCCAAGGCATTCTCAGTAGTATCAAGTCACCCTGTGACTATCTAATGTGACCAAAGACATTTGGACAGTACTCCAAGTCAAGCTGGGGTTTTTTTTGTCTGGGTTTTTTTCATCCTTGTCAGTTGATTTCAGCACCATCAGAACTTTACCAAAACATGCTGACACAGATTCATTCTCTCTTAGGGACCTCTGCAAGCCTCAGGGCAAAATATTTTATTAGCTGTATTAAAAATTCTTACTAAACACTCTGCAACAATTGTTACACTTCAACATATGAACAGCTTTACTGACCTTGTATGAAGTTCTCACGTATCGGTCAAAAGGAGTTTTCCTTACCATCCTACTCGTGATTATTTTGACCATGCTTTTAAAACAGACTTATACAAGTAATGCAACTCCCTGAAAATCATAAAACAGAGGATTTCCATCCCTTATCAAAATAAGAAAGGGCTGGGAAAAGGTTGGGAATGTAATGATACAGCAGATCAGAGATCAGTGCGGCAAAAGGTTATTCCCTTTGATACTCAACACCACACCATTTCAAAGGAGATTGACAAGTCAAGTTTTAAAAAAGCCCCAAGGAAAAGAACATCAGCACAGGTGACTGACAGAGCTGCAGCTTTGGACAGGAGAAAAAAGACTGAAAGTTAGGGCTTCCAAGAGAAAGTTACTTTTACTTGTTTCTCCAGCTGCTTATTTCCATGTCTCCACCACAGCCTGCATGTAGTTATTGCTTTACATCCCTATTGCCCTGTTAACTTCTAGTTTTACTGTCATTCATAACACCCAGTGATGCTTTTCTAGTTACTGTGTTACAGTTTTAGGAGTCTTTTACCCAGACCTTGGGAATAAACCAAATCAGTGTATATAATAAAGATAATTACACTCTTCACTTAGATTGTGATTACTGTGCTGCAAGAAACGCCAACTTGAGGCATCATTGCTCATATTTCTGAAGTACTTATCAAATGTAAGTGCTTGCCTCACTTTCCAGATCACACATCATTTCCCACTCCACGTGATTGTGTTTAATAAATAAATCAGATATTAAATTCATATACTTTCAGCTTTCAGTTGTAAACACAGTATTGTAAACAATGTCCCAAATGTTCAAAGATCTTTTGTTTATTTTCAGAACAAAGCATCTCCAACTGTATTTTTTCCCTCTGCAAGAAGGAGACCAAGCATTTTCCAGGAGGACAACTATCTTTTTTATATTAAAGACACTAGAGAGTGCATTACTCCTGTATATGTCTGTAAGAGTTTTCAAGTTAGGATATTGAGCACCAGTAATGTATACCACAGTGTGGTGTACTACAAAGACACCACAAATCTGCCACCAAAATAAACTTCAGCATTTCACACGAAGCAAAATGTCAGACAGATCGTTTTGGACAGACACTGTTACTGCCAACTTCCTACTCATAAGCCAGTCAGTGTGTCTATTAGCTCATTAGGGCATCATTAGAGCTTATCTATTTTTCTAAGCCTTTGGAGCTACCTACTTTGAAACTTAAGACAGCTGCAATCACAGCCTAAAGGATCTATTTATCCTCAGACCTCTGCTTGTCCCCAGACATAAGGCCTTTCCTAGTGTGTACACTATGGGATTTTTTTGCTGTAGCTCCTTTATATACTTCTCTGCAAATAAAAGGGATTACAGCAAAACACAAATAATCCACTGACCACACTGAGCTCTAATGCATTTTAGCCTGTATTCCTGCTTCTGCATTATCTTACCAAGAAAGGCAGAAACAGCTATAGCAAACTCTTGCACAGATTTACAGTGAAAGCAGATGAAAAGCAGTTATCTAAAGCAGGAGAGTGTCATACTACTTGGTCTGAGTCATGGTTACTTGACTTGCTGAGTTTCAGCTAAGCTGTCCCCACTAGAGAAAGCATCAAATGATGCCAGGGGACCTTGAGTGTGAGACCATAGGGCAAAAGCCAGGCTCATCAATCAGATGACGTCTTGAATGTTTAGACATTTTCCAGTGAGAATTTTTGGTCTAAGATCTGGCATTTTTTGGGGCAGTTTCAGTTAGTGTGCTGTATTTTAACATATGGCATCTAGCAAAGACATGGAAATGCAAAAATTGTCCATATTAGACAAATTGTAAACATATTTTGTATCAACACAATCACAAATCATAACAGAGTATAAATATGAGAAAATCCATTTCTAACCTCATGAAAACAGCAGAACAACAGAACAACCACAACAGCAGGGAAAAAAAATATATTTAGCACCAAATGTGATGGTAACTCCTTTATCAGTGTAAGTTTACCAAAAGTGTTTCAATACTTTGCCAGTATATTGATACACTTCTGAAGAAAAAAAATCATTAAAGTGGAACTCAATATTACATTCAAGTAGCCTAGGATCTTGAATACTTTGCAACAGCAGAATACTTAAAAAAAGTGGCAGAATTAGTTGGTTACAAACACGATGTATTGGTTTAGATGTGTCAAAGAAGTCGGCCCAAAGTCAACCACATCAGAGCTGAGAAAGCAGTCAGCAAGAAAATAAACTAGAAAGCATTCACATTCAAACTAATCTGGCATTTCACTCTCTGCTAGAAATGTGTGAATTTGCTAATCCTAAATTCTGTTTTTCTCTGGTTCTCTAGTACAGGAAAGCTATGCAAAGACATCTGTATTTGTGGGTCTACTCCAGCAACTAACATATGGTCACCACATGGGACACTGACTATTTTATACAGTTGGTCTTTGCACTTTATTAATTTATCTTAAAACAAAATTAATCAGATAAGCAGTAATTCTAAGCATTATTCTCTGCTTTCTCCAGACACCAGATCTGTAAAAGCTGTTTTTAGATACTCTGCAGAAATTGAGAAAACTTGTGCAAAACTTCTGAAAACAGCTTTCTGAGAACATGTTGCTAGTTGTAAAATGGAGCATTTGCATTGGAAAAGTAAAAAATGCAGACTCTCTTACTTTTCATGAGAGGAAAGAAAAGTATTTCATGTCTGTGTTCCAGAAGTTTTACAGATGCTGACACTAATACACCCATGAGGGAAGAGACCTTGTTCTTATTGCTCACCTGCCATACCAAATTCAAGTGAGATATCTTTTGTGAAACAAAGGGCCTATTTGGACAAATTAGTCCATTTTGAATATTAATCCCAAAACTGCAATTAAATAGCATGACAGCAAACATAGTAAGAGGTGTCTTCATATCAAGCACAAAAGTAAACGTGACTGAATTCCCAGTTCAATCAGTCTGGCTTTTTTAACCAGTAAGCACAGTGGTTATTCTGAAGCCCTGGCAGCTAAGCTGTCCCCACTAGAGAAAAAAGTAATATTTTCTTTAAGATTTTGAAATCCTCAGTATCACTGATCACTCTTGCAAAATTCCTCCCAGGCATCTTCAGTGTAGCCCAAATGACGTCAGCATTTCTTATTTTTATAAGCCAAGCACCTCTCCTTACTCAGGGAGGGTGGAGAAGGAATTTAACTTGTTTCAGTTAACTTGATATAATCCAGAGGGAAACCCTACTAAAGGCATCTCAATTCATCATTATCATACTTAACATGGAAGGTAAATCTTTACACAAAATCAGAGAGCCTTTCTCAGCCTCCTTACTCTTACTGCAAGTACTCTTTTACAATGTCTTCACTGAGATTTAAAACCAAATTAACTAATTCAAGTTAAACCCTTTCCCCGTTCCCCAATTGTTTTTTTTTTAATTACAAGGGAGCCAAGATTCCATTGTAGCAGAGATATTTAAAGATAAACTATCAGATTTGCCTCTGCAATTTAAATTCCATTTAAACACCATTTTTAAATACAGCTTTTAACTGAATTTTTTTCAATCTTCACTTACAAAATTCACCTGTTAGGTTTTAGCAGAATAACTAATTCAATTTCAGCCCTACTCCTTTTTCCAGCCAACACTAGATCAAGCCCAAATCTATTAAGGTTTAAAATTTATTTCCTCTGACTTTCTATGTATAGCTTCTACAGTCACCAGTTAAGTTCCCTGAAATTTGTTACAATATACAAATTTATATGTATTTTCTTGCTATGTATTGTTGACCTGTCACCAATCTCTCATCAATTAAAGGCTCCATTTTCATGAAAGATTTCATGAACAGTTGGGGGGGGGAAATAATTTCCCTTTAAAAAATACACAGACTCCATAGTTGTATTTGTTTTTTGTAAAATAAATGTATACTTTAAAGTAAGAACATTGAGCATTTTTTACTTGACTTATGCTTTCTAGCCCCTCAGGTTATATTTCACGTCTCATTACCCCATTGTTCTTCACAAGGTTTTATATGTTCAGGTAAAACTTCTCGCTGAATGCCAGGTGTTTTCATATTATTTTCCTTTTTCCCCCTCTGCATCTCTCAATACTTGAGGTATAAAGGTTATTAAACTCTACCCGAGGATTTCTTCTGTAAGTGAACCTGTTCAAAAACTGTGTCTCAGTCTGGCTTGAAGAGTTGACTGCAAAGTTACAAACAGGCAAAAATAAATTAAATACTTGTTACAAAGTCATGTATTAACAGAGGATACCTCTTTTTCTCCCATTTTAAGAATAAATTTCAGAATTAGAGCTATTTGTCTTCCACCTAGCATAGAATAATAAGCATGCCACCTCCTATGAGAATTAAGACCACCAGGCAGCCTCTTTCGGCAGAATTATCATTGCTTACAGAGTTTGTATCTTTTATGAGTTTCCAAAGTCCATTAAAACTAAAGCATAAGTAAGAATAAAAGTACACTCAACAGAACAAGAAAGAGAGTATTTCTGACTTATTTTCTAACCTCCAGACTAAGGAATGTAGAAGAGAAGAGTAATTTGATAAAATTAGACCAAGATACATACACAAAAAAAAGGACCACCTTCATATTGACCACCATATGAAAATAAAAAATAGATAAATGATAAACACTGAATTTTCACAGCAGAGAAAATATGCAAATTGGATACTCTGCCTTACCTCTCTCGGAAGAAATAATAAGAGTAATAAATCACCTTTGCATAAAAAAGCATGTGACTTAGTCAATACCAAAATTTTGTGTCTAGTTCTCATACTTGCGGAATTGCAAAGAACAAAAGAAAAACATAATTATTTTCAAGCCCAAAACAACTACAAGATGTATTTGCTGAAATTTGTGTAATTAGAACCAATTCTAATACAAAAGGCTTTCAAACAAAATTATTTACTCAATTTTATCCACTCTTTCAGCCAAAACAAATTTCTACAGCAAAAACAATGTTTCAGTGCTTAAACACCTATGCTTTCAACTCTCTACAACAAAGTAACTACTCTGAGACATCTTACACTGTCAACTCCTTTGTGCAAATAAATCCAAGGTGTTGGAAAGTATGACAAGTGTTATAGGAAAGAACCCTTACTAAACTTATAATACAAGCAAATCATTACGAATTTAGGACTCCTGACTGATTTTCAATGTGCTAAATCAGGCCAGAAACATGCACAGTAGATCTACCAAGCAAACCTAAGAGTTATGAGGGCAATCTTCATTTTCTACGTTTTTGTTTCAAGTCTACACACTTGGGCTCAATAAGGTAAGAACTTGTTTGAAAAGCAAAAATTTCAATCTCTAAGGAAGATGAACTGTAAGCAGCAGAGGATGTGAGTGGCTAAACCACTTCAGCTATGCATTTGAAATGATCTTTATGCCATATTGGAAAGCATATTAGATAAGCCCACTTTAAATCATGGCACAGAGGAAAGCTCCTCTGTTTCACCTGAGATCTCATCCCTGTACAAAACAGTACATTAGATACAAAACACTCCAGAAAAATTCCGTCAGCCCTGTACTCCCTTAGTCAACACATAAATTGGCAGGCAAGCACCAAGACATCCTTGACCTGGATAACCCTGACAGTCCCATGGGTCAACCAAAGACACCATCAAAGCAACAATGATTCATTCACATGGAGCAATTTCCAGAGACAGGTGCCTTCCAAAACGCTAAAATCAATCTAACAGAAGTGGTTCTTACAGCAAGAAATTATTAGTGTTCTGAAAACTGCACACATTTCTGCAGCATTCAGCAATTAGAAGCTCTGCTCAGGATATACTCAACAGCAGCTATCTTCAGTGAATGCACTGATTAATTCTCTACAGTCTCCTTGCCATGGGCAGGGCCAAAGATATCACTGCACCTCTATCTAGGGGTAACTCTTTCGTCCTGTTATCTGCAACCACACATATCACTGGAGAAATTAGAAAGATGCTCTCCCAGTACAGGCCTCCTGATGGGCAGTGAAATCTCACTCTCCAAAACCTGTTCTCAATACAAATGGTGATTAATGGGGACAAACAATATCTGACAGTAAACATCTGTTATCTTTCCTACCACAAACAGACTAGAATTAACAAGTAATAAATGGTCAGGAGAACACTTTATTGTAAATCAAGTTGTGGCTCTGCCTTTCACAGCTGATTTACTAGTTTGGGGAAGAAGTCAGACCAAAAACTCCGAAGTTATATTTAAAACATGAGGGGACTGAGAAATTAGTGAGAAACTCTTAGAAACTGATTTGAACTTGGCTTTAAAACGAGAGAAGAGTGTTACTTCATTTCCCATTGATCATGTTTCACTTGGTTCTGATTTTAGAATACCCAGCAATTCTTTTCTGCAGACAGGGCTAAAGCACTATGGCCACTGCGGCCACTGCATTGCTGATACCACGAGGCTGGGCAGAGTGCTCCTCTCTGCCAGCTTACCTTAGGGTCAGGATTATTATTCCTGTAGCCAATGTTTCCTAATCTTTCTTCTGAAAGCAGTTTGTGCACCATGGGACACTTTTCTATTCTCAGGGATACCTACTACTGCTTTTGTATGCACAAGGCCCTTTAGCCATGCTGTGAACACACTGGGCTGCTCCAAAACGATCTCCTGAAAAGAATATAATGGTTCCTGCTCACGTCCAAATTTTGTTTTGTGATTTGCCCAAAATCTTCTCTCCAGAAACCAAAATATTGTTGTGACTGGTTAATAATCCGGTGGCTCCCCATTTTCACTTTTAAAAGACCAGGCCCCCATTTGCCTTTTGTCCAGATTTCTTGCAGACTATCTATTGTTGAATTATCTATGACTGTGGCATTTCACCAGCTAGATTATGTTGAAACATAAAGAGGGTTTTATGATTAAATCTGGTATATTTAAAACACCTAAATTGCCTAAGCTAGTTAATTGCCTAGTTAATAGCCTAATTGCTAGTTAAAAAAGTTTTTGTTAAAAGCAAAATCAATACCAAAATAAAATGTCCAATTAAAAGCTGACTACATAAAAAAATCATTTATAGCAAATTATTAAAAACCAAGTTACGAATGCCAGGCAGGGACCATAATTTCAATAGCACCCCACAAAACCTGAGCAAAATGGAACAATCAGTGTGCATGCTTCGACAATCAAAGTGGCATGAATCTCTTCAGCAAAAATACCTCAACTCATTCAAAGTATCATTCCCAACATATTAAAGTCTTATCTTCTATTTGTTCTTTTCAAAGACACATACAAAAATCTTGCTATCTCCTGTTCCTAATTTCTTAGACTACAGGCAGATTATTGCTGCTGCTTGTATTATGAGCAACTTCACAAGTACTGTATTTTCATTCAGCACACAAAAACCTGAACGACAGAGTGCTGCTGAGTTCTGCACCCTGGGAAGTCGTGATTATTCTTCCTACACAGGGGAATTGGAACAAGCCTAGTAGGGAACTGTGTTTGTGGGCAGGTTCCCCTTCTCTTTTGTTGTGAATGAGCAGCAAGTACTTGCATAAATTTCTTTTAAGACATAAGCACTGAGAGCAAATAAAACATATCTGTCCACAAATGTTTCTTATCAATTGCTAAAAGACATAAAATATTAAAGATTCATAGATGTGAAGGGGGAAAAGAGACTCTACTCTCCAGGAAAGCAAAATTGTCTCCACCCACTCTCAAGTCAAATGTATACTAAAATAGCAAATTTCATAGACAAAACAGAGTGACAACAATTCATATAATTTAAAATTTTATGGACCCAGACATTTTTCTTACTTTTTAAAAAAAAGTCTTCTCTCTCATATTAGGTATATGATGCATAAGCCAGACTGATCCTACATATATAGAGAAGGAAAGTACAAAATGGAGGTTTCTGGGATGGAATATCTTTTCTCATTTTAGACACTTGCAATATTAAGGAATCTTTTTATAAAGCTTTGGGAGAGGTGAGAGCAGCTATATTTTTCACCACTGCAATGGAAAGTGGTGCCACAATTTCTTTGCCAACAGTTTTGGAAGGGTTGTCGTAGCCACTGCAGTCTCCTATTCCAAATGAGATCTTTTACACTAACAACTAACTCTACATCCCTCCAAACCAATAGCATGAAGCTATACAAAGGCTAACTTCATAGGACCAGAAGGACCCTTTGCTTACCAGGCTTCTGCTGGCCCTCAGGTAATTCAAATAGTTAGCGCTGCACTCTCTATTACAGCTGATATTATTAAATGCTCCACAGAATAACAATACACTAATAGGCAAAATAGAACAGTCTTTGTTGACTCATGTAGAAAAACGTTTATCATGGAAATCTCTAAGACAGGAAAAAATGCTAAACTCTAAAAATTATCATTTTCATGGAAATTTTACTTTTGTTCTTTCCCCACAATGTCACTAGTTTCCACTTGATAAGTACAGTGACAAACGTTCATTTCCATGGGCATTTAACTCTCAGTTACTGAAAGGATTTATGAAGCACAATTATCTTTTCAAGACATTACAAACACAGTAAGATACAGGACAAAAAAGATGACAAATTGAGATGTAAGCAACAAGTTTGTGGGTGGTCTTATCTTTATATTCTGGTACTAAAAATCAAAGATGAAGTATTTCTGTTTATCTGATTGATGTTGATAAGACTATGCAACAAAAGAAATTCAATAACTGCAGCAGGGGTCTACTAGCTTATAGAGCTATATAGCCAATTTTAACAATTATAAAGGCAATTCACAGAGAATGATTTCTCCTGTTGCACTATGGAAGTGCCTTTAACAGTAACACAAAACTTACTTTTGCAGTCTTTTTCTGGCAAAATGGTTTGGTGAATTTTAAGAGGAGTCAAGATCCAGTTGTGAAAAAAACCCTTGCTGCTAGAATTTAATACCCCAAAAATTTTTCTAATATATAGTTATTTTTCTGCTCATCTTCCCCCCACCTATGAATCGCTTCAATGTGGTTCCACTGGATAAAAAATCAGGTCCTCCATCTCAACCCAGGAGATGCATCTCCTTGTCCTGCACAGCTGAAGGCTCCTTCTTTTTAGCCCCACCTCACACCTGTTTGCAGGAGGGGTACATGCTGAGAATGCAGCTTTCAGCTTGGGTCCCTGGGCCAACTATGGCAGGGTTTGTTTCATCTTTCAATTGGTAGTCCCTTAGGAAATTCTGATCCTTGAATTATAAATTTCCTAGAAAATTTGTATTCATAAATCAGTGCAGCATATTCAAATTTCCTTGTCTTTTTCACTTCTTATGTAATTCAAAGATCCCTAAGTGGGCAATCATCCTCTTGCCCGCACTGTCATAGAAATTTGTGTGCCTCACCTGTCAGCAGCAGTATAACCTTTTAAAGCAATTCACTCTGGGTTTGGGGGTCTGTAAAAGCTCTGTCTACTGCACTGAAACCTAGGAGGGCATCCATGCCTCATTCCTCCTCATCTTGAGCAATTAATGAAGCTGCCAAATGCAGCTGAGGATGTCAAAGAAACTGTAAGGCTAATGATTGTTATAATTTAAATATCTTTGCAGGAAGTCCTTAGCATGTGGCATTACTTTGTAGAGAGAGTTCTGCATATCTGTGAGATAATGTATTTGACTTAAACTGGCAATGATCACATCTCTATCTGTATATCAGCAGACAGACACCCTAGTGATTAATGCTCTTTGTATCACATCTTTAGTTGTCTAATCTGTTCTCAGCATATTAATTTGTGTCTTACAGGGGATATTCAAACAGTTTGTGCCCTTTAGAGGTCCTTCAGAACGATCACCATCGAAAAAAAGTTGTTGGGTTCCCCTTAAAATGTTAACTTATTTAGATAACCAGATTAAAGAAGTTTCTACCCATAGTAAAAATCTTGTATTTCAGCTCTGAATGGGACAGAAACACATAGAAACTTAGTTCAAGACATCTGTTAACACTATCAAGCTTTATCCACTAATTTATTAAAAAGGTTGTTATGAGTTATAACATGGATATGCAGTAAGATATATTGAAATTACTGAAAAACAAATGTACTTCTGATTTTACAAAGCAGCTGTTACACTTTTTGTTCTGAGGTCTACACAGTTCAATTTCTGAGTTACTAAGAGAGATCTTTGACCCGCAAGTGATATGACTAATTTTTATTACTAATATTAGGCTCTGTAAACCTCTACTAAGAATAATTCAGTTGGTGTTCAAGCTTTGCAAAACAACTAATCCTTTAAGTGATATAAATTTATGTGGCTTGTTAGATGATCAGCAGTTTACACTGATCCCAAATTTACCACTGTCGGAGGTTATACTAACACAATAAAATATAAAACGAGAGAAAAACAAGATTGCTACTTGAACTGGTACATAAAAATTCTCAAAATATACTGGATAAATAATTTCTCCCCATTTGGTAAAGGGCTTATGGGTTTTCTAAAACAAATAATGCTCCATTTTTGGATGCACAGGATGTTGATGCCCAGCTGAGAGCAACAGGTAAGGAGAGGACTGTCAAGAAGAGGAGAAGCAGCAGCTCCAGGCACTGGAGCAGAGATTCCCCTGAAGCCTGTGAAAATCCCACACCACAGCAGAGGGAAAATGGGAAGGAGCAGCAGAGAAGAACAATTATGAAGTGACTATAACCCCACCTTTCCCCCACACGAAACAGCACACCTCGGGGTAAAGGAGTTGGAAGTACAGAGAAGGCAAGACTGGGAAAGGCAGAAGGAAAGGGGTTACCTTAACACCTCCTTTTTGTTTCTCACTACCTGAATCTCATTTAGAAGACAACAAGTTATCTTCCCCAAGATGAGTCTGTTTTGCCAGCAATGACTGGTAAGCAATTTCTCGGAGCTTTCTCATCCTGTGTTCTCTGCTGCATCCTGCTAAGGATAGGGGAGCTGAGGGGGAAAGGAGCAGCTGGTTGGAAGTTGGGCTGTTAGTCAGGGTTAACCCTCCACACTGGGAGCAGACTGATTTGGGCAGAAATCAGCTGTGGCAAAAGACATTACCATTCTGAGCAGCACATATGTATGTATATAAATAGAGTGATAATACTTGTGATTTGGAAGAGTTCTATTTCTCTTGGGTTCTGTTTTGGGGTTTTTTTTCTGACACTTTTAGATTTTTGGACTCAAATTACACACACAGATTTCTCTCCGTCACAAATTAAAAATCTAAATATGCCATTTACACTAAAATATATTTCCAAAAAAGGACAAAGCTGAATTTTGCCTGTGACCAATCACTATCAAAACTAATATTCACTCACTCCTGCTTCACACTTGCCTAATTTTAGCTTTAGTTAATTTAATACTGAAAAAAATCACGTGGCCATCATGGTTTTCACATTATAGGTCTATCATGGAGTTCATTTAAGGTAACACTCAACAGACACACCTCTTAATGAAACTTCAGGCAATTTACATAGCTGTGCTGTCACTTCTACAAATAGAAGTTTGTGGATCCAATCTGGTTGTTAGGAGGTTAACATAAAGAAAGTCGAACTGCAAGTTGTTATATCAGTCGTGCTGACTTTGTAGACATAATCAGTTCATCAATGTCTGCTTAAGCTTTTGATCCCCACAGACACTGTGAAACTTGACTGCAAATAAAAGTTCCTGGAGTTTGTTAGAAACTAATCTGGAATACTTGCAATATTTGAAAGCTGTACCAAGAGCCCATCAGTTCATACACAGTGGACTAACCACAGGCATGTTATAAGTACACTTAAGGGACATCACAGCTAGAATATGTGAAGAAGGAACAGATGAATTTTTGTTCAGCCCTAAAGCCGCAAGTTAATTCAGAAGAAACCACTGTGAAAGTACATGAGCTCCCAGGAAAAATTAAGGATACTGAAGTGAGTTCAGCCATTAGCAAAGTTCAAAGGTCTATGGTTTTATATCACTTCTTTGACAATAATTAAGCTTGTTTCTTATTTCTACCCAAATAGTTAGAAGAAAGTCTGATGCATTTAATTAAGTTGCTCCTTGCCTAACTACAGACTATGTAAACAGTTACTAGCCAAATTCTAATTATAGGTGAGAAACCTATGAGATGAAACAAATTCCAGTACAGCACTACAAATTCAGGAATACTACATTCTGACTAGTTCCCCCACTAGCTGTCTGTCACCATGCTCTTCAGAATACAGTTTCATCATTACTAGTTTATGACTGAAATCAAGAAAAACTACTGCACTACGCAATAGCAATTTCCTGATCCTAACATGATAGCTGTGAGAGATACCCTGAATGGAAAAAGTAATTCAAGTTTTGTAATGCTGTAAGTAGTCCTACGTGCAACTACAGCAAATGTTGGTGTTGCAAAATACATCAAAACACTGATGCATAAAATATTTTCTTCTGGTTTGTTTCTGCATCTATGAAACAAAGAACCAGCTGTTTCTTTTAGTATCAAGGTAGATTAATGTGGCTTTATCAAGATAGAAGAGCTGGGAAAACTGAAGGAAAGGACAAGAGAAGTAGAGGATTTACTGCTAAAATAATCTGACATTGCTAACTTAGTAAGGTTTCAATTTCTTCATCCTGCATATCGTGATATTTGACAAAAAAACAGGCTGCAAATATCACTTAAGGTTTTTTTATGAGATGTGTTCTACAGTCTCTTGTAGCCATCCGTAGAAACCTGCAGGACATCATGCCAGTTTTAGGCATTTAAAAAAATATATCTATTTCTGTCTCAGGCAAAGAAATCTTCATTTTGCAAAAAAAAAAAAGTAGAAATGTAAATGAAGAATTTCATACTTTGCTATTAAAAAAAAAAACCCAATAAACGCAATTAAGAAATATTTTCAAAAGAGGGAAAACACCCTCAGCTACTCTGTGAAAGCCAAATTTTGCTGCAATACTGCTCAAATTAAGCAGCCAACAATGACTATCTCGACACTTGCTGTCATCTTTAAACTGATAATCAACACTCCTCTACTAGTAAACACAAAGTTGTGACAGGTCCTACGTTCCTACTGTTAAGAAAAAAGTTTTAAAAGAAGGTAAGAGAATTGGTAATTTAAAAAAAAAATTAATGTTCCCTAGATCTAAATTGAAACGTCTTTTAAAGCAATTTCAGTTGGAAAAAAATAAAGTGTATCAGGGTTACAGCTAGCCCACTTGCTAATACTTTCTCCTTAATTTAATTATTTCATACAAGAGACAAAACACTGAAAAGATTTATGGAGCCTGCTAGAGAAGCAAACTGGACTTGGAAACAGGCAGCACAGAAGATCCTTAAAAGCAATTTCATGGTCATCTTTTGCTTTCTCTGTATTTTTTCTTCAGTCAGCTGTGAAAGTTCATTTTTGTATATATTCATTTCTTTCTTTATACTCAGCAGAAACAAGAAGTCTAAGTCACCACCCACAGCTCATTGCATTAAAATTGCTACTAACAAGTGCATTTAAAAAAAATTATATTTCACAGTTCTTTGTGCCCAAAAATACTCTTTTTCTGAAAGCAGTTATTCTTAAACAAAAGAGATCCCTGCAATTTTATATGATATCTTAGCTGTATTTATGAAGGGGAAAAAGGAAAAGAGACAAAAATAGTTATTATATTATTTCTTTAAAAGGTCTGAAGGCCCCAGAAGTTTGTTGTCTTAGAACAACAGTGGTATGCACAGTTATTAGCATTTTCTTGAAGTAGTCTTCAAGATTTACCAACAATTTTGACTGAAGTAATGCAACCAATCAAACATTGTGGTATTAATATACTTTTAGTATATGTATTAATCACATAATATAGATATCAATGTATAATATATATTAGAGTATAAATTATATATATAATGCAAATAAAACTGAATAGGTCTAAATCATGCAGAAGATGTGGACATGGTTCTGGGTTCTAGGTGACCCTGCTTGAGTGGAGGGTTTGGAACAGATGACCTTCAGAAACCTCTTCTAACCCCAACCCTTCCGGGAAGCTGAATGCATTTCACATAAATTATCCTGTGGCAGACCATCCAGATTTGATAATATGCAAATGCATCCATAATCTACAGAAGGCATTTACCCAGGCTTGATAGACACACACTGCAATCTCATTGAGTTATAGCACCAGCGAGCTTCAAAAAAATCAAATAAGAAAGGGGATAAAATGTAGATTAGTAGGTACAGTCATAGCTTTGAATACTACCATTCAATTCCACAATTATTTTGTTTAAACATACTTATTTTTACAGTTTCTCTCAGTAAAAACTTTACAACTTTTTGCTCCTGAAATTTCATTCCAATCTGCAAATCTATGTAAGAAAGCTCAGTTTCCTATCAAGTCAATATGTTCAATTCCATTAAACCTTTGGGTGTCTAATATTGGGAGCTAATGATGCACTGTATGCTTTTCAGATTAACATATTTAATGTTTTTTCCTCATATCTTCCCTTCCCACCCAGTTTCACACTATAAAATATCATGAATCACCTAAATTTAAAAAACTGGTCAAAACATTTAAAAGTTACCAGGAAGAGGAGAGACCAAGATAGAACAACTCTGTAAAATGGGTTTCTTTTGGGAGCTGTACTGAGATCACAAGATTAAAGGATCAAATTCATTGCTATGCCAAACTCAATTAGAAGCATATCAATGCGAATAAAGTACATAACACTACTGAGTGTTTATATAGCTAACTCACACCTCTCAGGACCTGGAACACCAACTTTTCCTGACCTCTATGTTGGAAAAATAAAAAGTCTATTTTTGTTCTTGTACTCACCATCTATAAGAAAAGGGTAATATGTAAAAACCTAACTTGAATTCTGGAAAACTGTAATGGAGTTACTGTTCTTCAGTCAATTCTTCACCACACAGCTTAAATTTCCTATAATATATTAGGGTCTTGATACATATCCTTCAAGTACTTTGCAAAAAAGTTATTATAAACTCAAAATTGATTCAAACTAGTGCTACATGAGAGGATAGAAAGTCTCTTAAATAAAAAAACAAGAACAAACTACTCAGAAGGCTTTCACTGTCAATGCCCATATTTCATTTGAACACGAGTTTTACATTACTCAGTAATGAGCAGCCTAGAAAATACTCCATTAAATCCTGGATTTCAGAAAATATAGATAGTTGGAGTATTTGTAGTGTTCTTATGTCAAATGGTATTTCAGCATATCCTTCCTGTCAGCTCACCTTAATAAAATAACAACAAATTTCAGAAGAACAAAAAGTTAAAAGCAAAAGTCAAAACAAGTGAAAAGAAACTACTTTCTCTAGCTCATCTGCAATCAAATAATGAAAATGTGGTCACAACAAGGAAATGAGGCCAAACTTTGAAAATATCAAAGCAGAGTGGGTCCTTCCAAGAGTATATAAAATGAATCATTGAGAAACAAAGATCCTGAAGGGCAGCACTTTTGTGCAGAATTTTATGCACTAAGGCTAACTACCAAATATTAGAAACCAGAATTTGCCATGCAATTGAAGACTGATTACTTCACCTCCACATAATTCCAGGACTGTGGGACAACCAAACCCAGACTGGAAGCCCATGGCATGGACTGCATTGAAGTGGCAGATCAGAACTTTCTGATCCAACTACTTAACATCCTACATTTCAAACCAGTCTGTAACCTCTCTGGCCTGTTTGATGAACTGCTAAAACCATAAAAAATTCATTTTCAAGGGACCTCTGGAGATCACTGTGTTCAAACCTCTGCTCAAACCAGGGTCAATTAAGAGACTTCAGCTTTTCCACAAGACACCACTGTTCCTGGCAAATTTTGGCAATGCTGCATTGACTAAAAGACTTTCTCTACAGTGTCAGTATTTTTACTTGTATATATTTCATGGAGAGGCAGAAAATGTTTCTGCTTCTATGNCTAGTTTGAGACACTCCAGCATCTCTCCCAGCATGGTGTAGCACAAGTAATTGGCAAGAATTGTTTTATCTGCCCATCTGCTGCCAATATCCTGGTTTTTCAGGCTTTCATGAGTGATGCCCTTCTTAAAGGCCTAGGTCAGCTTGAATACATGACACTAGTTGCCCTGGACTGAGCTGGAGTCGTTCCTTATTCACACTCCCGAAGAAGAACTATAAAATTAACCAAATAACAACACCAATTCATTTGAACCTGCAGAGTTATTCAGAGGCTCCCTATATCAGTGAAATAGTGACAGAAGTATGTTTGCCCCTCATGTAAAAAAAAAAAAAAAAAAACGCAACACANCACTGTGTTCAAACCTCTGCTCAAACCAGGGTCAATTAAGAGACTTCAGCTTTTCCACAAGACACCACTGTTCCTGGCAAATTTTGGCAATGCTGCATTGACTAAAAGACTTTCTCTACAGTGTCAGTATTTTTACTTGTATATATTTCATGGAGAGGCAGAAAATGTTTCTGCTTCTATGTAAGCATTAAAACCAAATTAGACAAAACCACAGAGAACTGCTTGGCATAAAAACGGAAAGGGAGGAAAGAGAGAATTGCTAGAGCAGTCTGAATTCAAGTCCATTGTTTCAAGAAGCTAAAAGCTTCATGGACAAATCTGTTCTTATCTGCGTGACCCCC